>VNJS01006591.1:0-22893 GCA_008042575.1 Drosophila watanabei | reverse complement strand
ACGTCCGCCGTCAGCGCTAAAAGTGCCAGTTGGGTGAGGATATTTGCCAAAAACTTTAAAGGAATTAGCCAGGACAAGTGTGATTTTTAAGAGCCACAAAAGCTTCATAGAATCGAGCAGATAAGGAAAATGAATGGGAGGAGGTCGAGGGCCAATGCTTTTGTAACATGGAAAAACTTAAAAGCCCCTTAAGCCTGCAATGGTTTCCATTGAGTCCACGCTGCATATTCAGCTCTATGGGCCGCTAGCAATACCCAAGCGTCTTCGACAGCTGTAAAACTAATATACCTTGCCAAAAGTATTAAAACTTTGGTCAAATATTTATTTATATACTTATGGATTGATTAAAGTCAATGACAGTTCTATATCTGGGATATAGTTGCACAACTTTATTTAAACAAGAAAGGAAGTTAATTTCGGAAAGCCGTAGAGTGTATACCTTGGCACTTTGCAAATTGATTTTAAATTGAACAAAAGAGTTTTATTAAACTAAACAAAAAATAATTAATATTTTTTCCCATATTAACCTAAAGGTTATTTAATTTGAGGGTCATTTTTCATGAATAAAGAAAAAATAATCATAACTTCGGCAACTCGAAGTTTGAATACTCTGACAGATTCCAATTGTGTTAATTTTAATCTATTCTTATTTAATATAACATAAGTTACATTCATATGTATTTCATTTTTACAGTTATGATATTTTTACATAAAGTAATATGTAATTTTGCTCCACATTTGCCGATCGTTTGTATGACAGCTTTATGATATAGTCGTCCGATTTTAATGAAATAAAAAAAATAAAAAAGAATGCTTGTACCACAAGAAAAAAGAAGGTCTGTTAAAAACTGACAAAGTTACAAATTTCCCGACCGTTTCTATGAAAGCTATATGATATAGTAGTCCGATTTTTATAAAATTCAATCAAATTCAAAGTTAGTTAAAATATGTTAAGAAACAGTGAAGTTATAATTTTTTTCTACAAATTTACGGATCGTTTGTATGGCAGCTATATGTCGTCGGGGTTGTTAGAACCAGTTGGGTATTATAAGCGCACGTCATAAACTTTCGCCATGGTTGCGTGAAAAATCGCCCGTAGATTTAGAAAAAAAAAAAGTAAACAATGCAAATCAGAAAACCTTGCTTTTAATTGGAGCAAAATAGGAAACCTTTACGGTGTATTTTCTTAAATCTATATAAATATTTTTTATGAGTGTAGACTTAAAAAAAACCAAGCTATGTGTATCTATTTTTCCAACTTCTGGCCAAAAGTATAACATCTGTAGGTATACGAAAACAAAAATTAAAAAATAAAAAAAAATAATCGGTTTTAATTCCAGCCATCGCTGGAATTTTGATAGATTTGAGCGCATCCTTGTTGCATACCTTTGGTTGTGTTTGTATTAAACTATAATAATGAACTATAGTGATTGCAGAAAAGATATTGTAATTTTTTTGTCCAACGGCCAACCCTTTTGTTGTACTTTTTGTGGATTTTTTGGGACAGAGATATGTGCTACTCTTACCCTTAGAATAAATATACAAGCAAGGCTATGGTATAAAAGTACAGTTAAATTAAATATTTTCTTGTTACTTATCCTAGCAACCTCACGGTTTTGGCTTTGAGACGGTGTAACAATGAGCGCTTTATAAGCTGAAATGTGCATAATCCATTGGCCAGACATTCTAAGCAAGCTTAACCTAAGCCTCTTCTTCGTTTTTTAGCACTTCAATTTTAAATCACAGTTTATTTTTTATAACGTAACTTGATTCGAACGTTAATAAATAAACAAATATTTGTGTCTCATAGTACAAACTATATTCCTATAAAAGTCAACTGCTAAAAATGTTATAGCATTCTATTTTTATTCTGGATAAACTCAGAGGATTATGCCCTCAAAGAATTGGATTCAATTTTAATAATGTGCTTGTTAACACGTTAAAGGCGAGTCAGTACCGATTTTTAAATTCAGTGTTACATACAAGTTGAGACATTACATTTTCTACGCCACCTAGAGATATGTATACGTGGGTCCGTGGATGCCCTAGTGCCCCACCGCCTCGTGAACATCGCATGCTTGTGGAATGAATTACAGACGACAGATTAAGGCATTATAAACGCGTATACGCATATATCTGGCGCTTATTATCATAAGTAAATTGCTCTGCGTGTTTTCGTTGTTGCTGCAGCGCCGCTGTGATAATAACAACAATACCCGGCGCAAAGACAAATAACATAAGCCGCAGCGAATTTAAATACACATGTCGCTGCCATTGCAGTTGTTATCCTTCTGCGGTTGTTGTTGCTGCTGTTGGCTATTTATGTGGCCTTATGCGGCAGTTGCCGTCGCCATGCCGCCGCTGTTGGTGCTGCTCAGCGGAAATTGTATTGCGGCCAATATGGTAAATTGCCTTGAATCTACCTTAAAACCATATTTCAGCACTAGATTACAGAAACAGGCAGTAGCAGCCGCGCCAGCAGCAGCAGCAGCAGCAGTGGGAGAAGCTACAATGCGGTAAGCCATTACACCAAAATACTATCATAAAATTTTGCGCAAGCGTGTGTCCCGGCATTTTAACCGAACCGTGGCTGCTTCTGCGAACAAGCCGCACAGCAACCCGGGCACACACCCGTGTCCTGTATCCCCACACACACGGGCAGTACATAAAGTGCACACATGCAAGTCAGGATTGTTACAGTTGATGTTGTTACGGGCTGCGGTTGCGCTTAAATGCGCCATTAAGGCCGTGGACAGAAAAACAAAGAGAGATTTTCCGGAAAAGAGTTGCAGATTGCTTAGATTTTGGGCGAAAAAAAGATGGCCTCGCTTGGCCACTTTGCTGCGTTATAAATCAGGTTCCAGTCACCGTTTTTGCAGTGACTCTGAAGCATTCATAACACAAGAACCACAGGAATGTTGTGTGCAACAAATGCTTCATTAGCATGCTGCCACCTCCCGGGCCACAGGCAAGCACATTCACATTAAACACAACTTTCGAGCAATTCCGCAGCTTAATTCTCCTGTTGTCTCCATTCTTCCTTCTGGCATCGTAATTCGTTTCCCTTTTTTCATCATCAAAGCTGCACTTTTGCATAGAAAATTGAGCTTTTGCCGAACTAACGACGACCTAAAGTATGCAAATTTATTTAACATACCCTCGTGCACAGAAAAACCGAGCGATTCATTGAGTGAGGAGAGAGGAGCACCAGGTGGCTACAGCAAATGTATGCAGCAGCAAGCACATAAACAATCATCGGGATCACAAAGTCCCTGCCCGAAACAGTAGTTGCCAAAAATAAAAAACACATTCTGCCCAAGATGCTGTGGATGTATCTTAAGCCTACTATTTGTCACTTTTAATTCTTTAAAATAAATTCTGTTCTTAATATTTTTGTTAGAAATATTGACTATTGCACATCTTAACCTTTACCCGGGTTTCCCATATCGTTTTTACTATTTCCGTTTGAATAATTTTTTTCCTTAACTTTCTAACTTGAACATGCTTATTTAAGACACTTTTTTTGAAAAGCGCATTTACTATACCATACCCTCAACTATATATATTTTGTTTCATATATAATTTTCTGTAGTTTTTTAGTTCATTATTAGATGTACATCCAATTAAAAATCTATGAATATATATATATATGTACTTGCAGGGGGGGGCTATATTTTGTATCAAAATGTTCTCCAAAAATATTCAAATACATTTTTGTGCACTTTAATTGATTTTAAATTTCGTATTTATTTCTGATTACGATATGATATTTTTGCTTAGATAAATTAATTTTTTTCATGAATTAACGGGGATTTCTGAGCAGTTTTTTGGAAATGTTGAACTTTTCAGGAGTTTCCCTGCTAATTGATATCAACTTAGCAAGACATAAAAAAAAAATGATAAAACACTAAACGGCAAGTTTATGTCTTTCACCAATAATTAACGGCAAATTATGGCATAATCAAAATGTTGATTTTCCAAAGTTGCTGGGCTAACTTGATGGACATATTAATCTAAAGTTTGTAACCCCCTCAAATTGGTGCCTAAACTTATAAAATGCACTGTTTGAAGTACAGAATTCTGTGTTGTGACCTAATTTTGCATAGCTTTTTAAGATTTTTAAAAATCCTATTGATTTCTGTTACCCTCACAAATATGTTATTTTTCCTGTAAACGCATAATGTAAGCTGCAATACTTTGTATATTTTGGCTTCCCGAACCTTGCTTCCTTTCTCGTCCTCTTAAATTTTGTATATTACTTAATGGCTTTCCACTTTTCCCTGGCTTGTGCGGTTAGTAACCACTGATTGTTGCTCAAACGAATGTATTTACACGAACAGAAAATATGTGGACTGTGGACACATTATTCATGATGGTAGACACATTTCCAAAGAGCAGAAAACACACACTTTTGGCTGCCCCTGTAAGCGAATCATGAGGCATACAAGAAATCTGCCATAGTGGCAGCCACACATTTCATATTGTCGGCACCTGAAAGGAGTCTATGGAGAGTTGCGGCGCTGGGGCGGGTGCGGGTGCGGGTGCGGGTGTCCTGGGTTGCCGTCACGGCACCGCACACAGATGCATGAGCCGAACACCGACACGACTGTTTGTTTGTGCTGGTGGACGCACACATGCATACGAAAACCGCTCCCGTTTCCGTTGCAAGAAACAACTCGAAAATGGCGCACGGCATGGCGTCTGCCTGGCCATTGTTGCCACCGCTTCCCATGCCATTGCTGCTGCTGTTAGTGTTGCCGCTTCCATCAGATAGGTAGGTGCAAAAAAGTAGCAACTCCGGCTTAACAACCGAGGGGGTAGAAAGATGACAATCAGGCAGCAGGCAGCAGGCAGACGGGCACAGGGGCCTACGGGGAAGGGTGCTGCGAGGGTTGACAACAAGATATACAATCATACCGCCGAAAAAAAGAAAGTGAAATGGCAAATGGAAAATGCAAAATGCAAGCAACACACGTTCGTACAAGCTGAGAAATAAACAGGAGCCCAGGATTTTTATTTGCTCAGCGCGTCAGTGTTGTCGTTGTCGTTGTCGTCGTCGCTGTCATTGCTGCCGGGTCTCCACTTGTCGCCGTTGTTGTAGTCGCCCCCTTTTTTGATGCCATCATGCAGGTAAAGTAAATTATGCGACGTGCAAAATCAATAAATCAACACGTTTATTGCTGTAAACGTATTTGGGTCCCTGGGTGGAAACCCCTTTCCAGGTGCGCTAGGTGTGTGCTGAAGGAGCCTTGAATAAATTGAAGCTGCTGCGACAGGACAGGAAGAAGCAGTGGATCAGCTCTGCTGAGCTCAGCGCAGTTTAGCTCGGCTTTGTTCAGCTGTTAATGCGTTTATGGCCACGAATTAAATTTGCAAAAAATATTTAGCAAACCCAAGACACGCACCCGCACACAAACACACGCACACCCTCGCACAGCAGGATACACACGCCAATGAATCGCAAATCCCGGCAAAGCATTCCTCGCTGCAGCATCTGTGCAACAGCTGCAATTCATTACAAATGTGATTCCCCCCCTCAGCGGCGAAAAGCGGGTAAAACTTGCTGAAAATTTCCGCGCAATTTTCAAGCTCGTTGCCTGCGCCGCAATCCGTAGTCCGTAGTCAGTATTCCGGACCCAAAAGCAACGGCAGGGTACACTTAGTACGTACGTAAGTACATATATACTCTCCCATTTCCATGGGCTGCAGTGTGCGCTCGGCATACCTTTGGTTTGCTTTGGCACATCGCACATCTTGAGTGCTTTATTGTTATGTTTTAAAATTCAATGAATTCTAAAAATTCCTCCCAGCACTCTGGTTGCCTGGCTGCCAACGACAACGACAACGGCAACGGCAACGATAGCGACAAGTCGACAGAATTTGCAGTCGGAGCATTAACAATGGCAAAAGTGTTTTCTTTGCAACACGGCTGGGCTACGATATTCTGCACTCATCCATGTAAGCCATATGGGCAAAGGTGGCAACAGGCTCAGACCCAGAAACAAGGTCAGACAACGTCGATTCCGTGGATACAGAGGTGGCCGGGATGCCGGGGCAACCGGACAGAGACAGAGACAAATGGATGCAGTGAGAGTGGAATTCAAATGTAAATGCAAATGCAAACTCAAACAAAACGGTGTCAGAGACAACACTGATTAAAGCCAGCCGAGCATAAAGAATAATGTATTAAATACCTTTTAAATATTCCAAAAGCTTTGAAACTGACTCGCAAAACGAAGGGCGAGCATCCTTTTTGGATTACAAATCTAGCCCGAGCGATTCCATATCACTGCTTGCTTTGTGCAATATTAATATGAATAGATTTCTCGTTAGTCGCTGTCTGATGTCCAATTTATTTTAAAACTTTCTTGTTGTTACACTTCAATTTAATTTTCTCCAATCAAATGTATGCGCTGTTTATCTCACTTTCACATAAATTGCACTTGATTCAACTGTTTTCGTGACTTTAACGACAAATATGCAAAATATAAACAATTGGCTTGACTTGCTCATGCACATATGAATAGAGTTAAAATATGTGTGCATAAGAATAAGAGATTTAACAATTGCAGAGTGTATTAAGCACAAATGGTATATGATGAAAGCTATAGGAAACAATTAAAGAAATGTTAGAGAAAGAAATTACAGATACCACAAGTAAATCTCTTGATTTTAAGATATATTTATTCAATTAATACTGTTTATACGAATCGGGTGACTGATGCAGTACTGCAAACTGCACGGGTATTTAAGGGTATATATGCTCCGGCTTCCCGAATCAAGCTTCCTTTCTCGTGCTAAGTTATTTGTTGTTTATTTTATTTGTCATTTCGCTGATAGAGCCTTGGGAAAATGAACGCTTTGCAGTATTTGCGCAGTCTTAAAAATCAATCAAGTATTTTAAAATTCCAACTAACAGAAATACTAATTAAACATTAATGTCGTATTTGTTCAAGAACACAATGTACGACAACAGCTTTTTTATAGATTTTAAATGATTTGTTTGTACCCCAGTGGCAATATAGTCTTAGCTATATGGATACTCGTTTTTTTTTTTGGTTCACGAACTTATAATAAAAAATAAAACTATTGCGCCTTTTGTTCATGAATTTAAAAAAACAAAATAAAGCTCAAATTAAATTAAATTAAAGCTCAAATTAAAAACTTTTAAATTAAATATATTTGCATTTATTTTATTATTTATTTTCTAGGAAGAAACAAAAGAACGGCATGGAGATATATAAAGAAATTAAAGTTACTTTAAAATTTAAAGTTAAAATAGTTGCATTTGTTCAATGTATAATTAAACAAAAGAATAATATATATTTGCTCCTTAGAAGCACGCTAATTGTCAGACTACTAAGCAAGTAAAAAACTGTTTACGTTGAGAAGTCACTTGTTCGTGAGAAAACCTTAAAGTAAATAGGAGTTTGGATGCTTTGTACAGCGGGGTAAATAACCAAAAGTTAATCCAGAACAAATGCAAAGGGGTCATTTAACCGGACCCCTCCATACGAGACCTGTAAATTGACCAATATTTGCCTTTTTTCCGCTGATGGGCATTCTGTCCCTCTCGCAGGGGGCAAAAACAACATCACTCAATGCACTCGATAAACATGAAAGCGCTTCGGGAGCCGGGCACAAAAGAAAGCGATGCATAAATTTCCATCGCTCGTGGGCAGGACAATAACGTGCCAGCAGCAGAGGAGCAGGACCCGAGACCGGCCATAATTATGGGGCAGCAGCGAGCAACAGCTGCGAACGGATTGGGTCCGGCGCCTGCGCTTATGCAATATTAATTAAGCGTGCACTCCGGCGGAGAAAATGCCCAAAAAGCGAACGAATTCCGGTGTCAGCGACAGCACAGCACTCCCCACACATGACATTGACTTATTACGCCCGTAGGCAGGGCCACTGAGCCGAAGTCGGAGCTGTAGTCGAACTCCGGCTCGGACGGTCTGGAAAATGGGGGCAGAGTCAGAGCCAGGTCCTGGGCCAGAGGCGGAGCCGGAGCCGGAGCCGGAGCCGGGCATATTGTGTAGGCCACAAGCCGAATGTCTCTTTTGTGGCTGTTAATTTCCAGCTATTGTTGTGTCAACCTCCCAGCCGGCCAGGGTCCCAATTGAAAGCGTGGAGCATAAATTTAATTTCAAGCAATCGCTGTGCTTGACGTCACTTGATGTCCACTTTGTTCTTGGGCGCACATGTTGAGACGAACTGCACGGCCCGGGCCGTAAATACATCACCGGCCGCACTTGGTCTGCACTGCATTGTTCCAGCGCCCGCCGCCAGCTGGCTCAATTATAATTTTGCAATGCACGCCAAGAAACCAGATTACATGTATCGTAAACCGACAATTTATGTATTGACGCATCTAATTGCTGGGGTCCTGACCACACGACATCATCATTAATTTTCCAGAGCAAACGTATTGAACTGCACATCATATACCAACAAAATGGCAGCCTGGCAGTTTTGTGCCCTCCAGCCCCTGAATAATAAAGTGCACTTAAGTTGCGATTCCATTCAGATCGAAATCCTTGCGGTCATATCATTACTAACGGCTTGACTTTGATTCTGTCATTCAATTCATTCAATATTAATGTATATTCTGACAAAAGGATAATCATAGTTCATCATCTGTTGCAAAGTATTACTAATATATATTGTTCATGTTTTAGCGACCTACTACATCTTATTTCAAAGTATTTAGCTAAGCCCTAGGTCTAGTAAGTTAATTTCTCTTTTACAAATGTGTTTATTGTTAAACCAGTTAAGTCCGACTACTTTTTAGCAAAATAGTCTCTTAGTTTTAAGACAGAAAGTTATTAACTAAACAAGTAACTCTCGAAATCACAGTTTATAACTTTAATAAGTTTAGGAACTTTACAGAAGCGATTCTAGTAATTATTTATAGTAGTTTTATAAAAAATAAAAATAATATTTGTATTATTACGTTGCTCCTTGTCAGAATGTTGGGGTAGGATAAAGTGTCATTATCTAATATTGACAGGGACCTAGACTCAATGCCAAATATTTTACAGTTCGAAAACAAAGTGAGGGCTATCGGAAATTATCTATTCTCCGAAGCTCCGAATTTTGGACTTAAATAGCAATGCCTATCGATTAATTTATTAATAGCATTATATAATTACAAATTTTTCGATAAAATAAATACATATAATATTAGGGTAGGAGACCGATTTGCTTTTACTATAAGCTAATCTTGTGAATACATTTTTTCGACCATCAAGCACTGTGCCATTGAGTTTTGAAATTTTTCTATGAAATGGTAAGGTAAGGTAAGGAAATTTAAGTATTTGCAAGTGGGATGTTATAAGCAACTTAACTGTATCCGCTTGCGTCCTGATTGAATCGATTTTCATGATTTTAAAAATGGCTAAATATGCAGTGAACGCACCAATATAATGGGTCCCCGAAAACCACTTCAGGTGGGTCGTCTGCTACTCGGTCGGTATGCGAGCGTATACGCACTCTCGTGTGGACATCCGGTCCTGCGGGCGAGTGCCCATTTATGACTTGTCATTGAAGCGGCGTGGCTTGGCGGGATTTTTGGGGTACGAAACGTTGTGTGTTTGTGGGGTGCATGGAGAGAGAGTCTGCCCATTGCCACGAGCTCAGGGACAGGGACAGGAACAGGGACAGAGCAAGGACAGAGATGGTGCAATTCAAATGAATTTTTGTGCTCGCTCCACAACGTTTTTAATTGAAAAACATTTTCGTTTTGGTTTCGGTTTTGGTTTTGGCCTGGGCCAGAAAACGCCGCCGCAGCCACTTGCTGGCCATAAGCCTCTTTCGGCCAAACGCTCACCCGCTCTCCCCCTCTCGGCACATCGGGTCCGCTGCCTTCTACAGCCTGGCGGCAAACAATTCCACCGCAAGACCGTACCGAATATGGCCATGCGACGTACTGTGTGCACGCGTTCGTGCATAAATTCCACCAAGTGTCCATTTTTCTGATTTGTGTGCAAAGTTTTTTCCTTGTTGTTTGCCTGCCGCCGCCCGGCGTTGACTGACTGCCCAGGACGAGGACAAGGATAAGCATGCAGATGGAGATGGGATGGGATTGGGAATGGGAATGGAAAGGGGGCTCCGATGGGGATGGTTGGACTTGGATTGGTGAGTCGGAGCTGGAGTCTTGTTGCCTTGACTAGGCTTGTCCTTGCGCTGCGCCGTTCGCATGCAAATGCGGGCAGAAATAGAAAATGAATTCATTCAAAGAATAGTAAGAATTTTCTATTAAATTTCCGCGGCCGGCGAAAGAAATGCGTACAAACAAGAAATTAAAATACAAGCGCGAGCGGCGGAACGTTCTAAGAATTTTTAATTAAAATGGCAATTTCTCGGCGCAAAATTCGTTTAATCAGAGCTGGCCAGATCAACTTTCCATTCCATACACATTGCGCATACGACGCGTGGCCGGCAGCAATCCCCGAATTCTGGGCCGCTAATCATGTTGTCTTGGAATCCGTCTTAGTCCTTGTATCCGCCTTGGGCTTGAGACCCATTTGGTGGCCACTTTGAGTGCATTCAGAGTCACGTGGCTTCAAAAAATCCTCTGCATCCCAGGACTGCTGGTCCGTGGTGCCCCAGATGAGGTACACCAGGTTGCCGAAGAAGAACACCACGGCGGTCATGCCGAACACAATCTGCCACTGACTGCGGGAGCCCTGCGACGGGAAAAATAAGATTTAATCACCACATGCACTTTTAAACGTATTTATATTCATTAGAGGGAGCTAAGCCTTTAAGAAGAAGAAATCAAAACAAGAAGAATGGCAACATACATGTGGCGTACAAGGGAACACCCTATTATTACCGAATATATTTTCAATATTAGTTGACTGGTTAATAATGGGAGGACGATATATAACCACATGAAAGTGAAGTAATACAATCTTAATATTTAGGAGCCCAATTTCAAAACAAACTTCAAATGTGATACGTGAGTCTTTTTAGCAATAAGATTTTAATGCTTTCACTCACCTGGTCGGTTACAATAACGCCCACCAAGAGCGGCGTTAGCAGTGGAAATATGTTGCCAATACCATTGACGATGGCCATCAGCATGCCTGAGTGGTTGGGCGACATGTCGATTATGGTCAGAATGCTGCCAATGCCGGAGCCGGCGTTCAGACCCGCATTGATGGTCATCAGAGCTATGGCGAGATTGGTCTGGCTCTTGTCCAGAAACCCGATCCCGATGAGTGCCGCCGCCGGCCCCCAATAGGAGACGGTATTGATGGACTTGCGCAGCGTTGTCAGTGACATCCAGCGCCGCGACATTGCCACGTCCGCAAACACCAGGTATACGTAGGACATGCACCACATGGCCAGGAACGGCAGGGCGGAGTAAAGCGCGTTGCTCTTAATGTCCATCTCCAGAACGCCGTGCATATACGAGGGCGTCTGCAGCTGCATCGTCGAATTGGCCCACCCCTGGGCGCTGCGCACAATCAGCAGGGCGTAAAAAGGCGCCGATGTCCAGATGGCGCGCCACGGGATCGGAATCTTCTGTGCGTGGAATCCATCCGGCCGCTTCATCGAGCGCTCGATGTGCTCGCGCTCCCGGATGCCAATCAGGCGGCTGCTAGGAGCGTTGTTAGCACCGAGCGCAAGCCAGAGCAAGCACCAGAGGCCACAGGAGCCTGCCGACACGTAGAAGATGCCCGGCCAGCCCATAGAGCCGTTGGCAATGAGTCCGCTGCTAGCCATTGCCAGTACTGATCCGCAGTCGGCCCCGGAGTAAGCGAAGGCGCCCAGACGGTTGCGATCCTGCGGCGGCGACCACTTGGCCAAGTGCTCGTGTATGCATGGAAAGATTAGGCCCTGGAACAAGCCCTCCACGATGCGTATCACACTGAAGGCCTGCCAGCCGCCCCAGGCGACGCAGTAGGGCGTGAGCCCACTCAAGACGGACGTGGCCAGAGTGGGGATGAGCAGCACCACCTTGGCTCCAAAGCGCCGCACCAGAAAGCCGGCCGGAAACTGAGTGACGATGTAGCCCCAATAGAAGCTTGACAGGACGTATGACCTCTGCGCCCCCGTCCACTCGTACTCCTGCGGACGGTATTGCGGCAATTACTTTCGATTCTTTCGTTATCCATTACGGTGGACTCACCGGAAAGTCCGGATTGGTGGTAGCTGAATCCGTCATGGCCACCACGGCCACGCTAACGCTGAGTCGAGCAGTGTAGTTGACGACTATGGCCAGGAAAAGTAGTAACGCCTGAAGATGGCGGATGCCGATCACAGGACCTGGCGAAGCACAATCGAGAAGTATTGTAATTACTTAAAAGGCACAATGTTGGCTAACATCAATATTTACTCTGTTAAGTGGGCGTTAATTGAGAAATTTAAGCAAAATAAGAATACGAAGCTTTGGGTATTTGAACGGGGATCATTTTGTGTTCAATGCATCCGCATCAACAACTTTAAAGAGCTCTCCTGAAAAGTGTAATTTTAAAAGTCGGTGGCTCGGGGCACATATCCTTAAATTAATGCATGCTCGGGAGATTTCCTATAATTGCTATATTTGTAATTATTTTCGAACAAAATATTTAACAAACTATTTCAAATATTGTGCATCATATTATCATAATCTGTCAAAGCTCTGATACATATAAAACTAATCTTAGAAAATCTTCGGATTTGTCTCGCTTCTCCTAATTCTCTTAGCATTTGGAGTTGACTGCTGCAGCATTCAAAAGTGTTATTCGTATTGAATAAAGTTAGGTAAAAATTAAATATTTTAATAGGGTAATTAAAATTATTTGTGCTATATTAATAAATATATTTTCAGAATTGATGATAAAGATGGATGCGGCTTCATCCCTACTGCTAGCATGAAAAATTCATATTTTGCGGAGTTGTTTACTTTAAATTGTTATGTACATATATTTCGGCAAAATACTGCAGTTTGATATTTGATTGTAACATTTTAATTTAATTTACAAATAGTTCCTTGAAGAACCAGCAGCTGGCAGACAAGGTATATGAAACACACTAGAAATTATCGCAGAAATAATGCTAGCTAATAAAAATATAAAGAAATATAAAAAAATGACTCCTGATTTTTAATTGGAAGGATTAATTGGAGGAATAGGTTTTCCTCACAGACTCCTGTCTGAATCCGAACGCAATTCCTGCCTGAATCGGACCTGAATTCCTTTGCAATTCCTGTTTAAAACCGAACTGAAATTATATCAATATTCATGCTAAATTCTGGTCTGGATTCAGGTCTGAATCAAATCCAATTCTGATCTGATTCAGATCTGATTCAGAAATTCAGGGTCGTGAACGCCTGCTCTATGGAAATTGTATGAAAATTCAGATTTGATTCAGGTCTGACTCCTGTTCAGTCAGGGATGAATCAGGTCTGAAGCAGACCTGAATGGAACTGAAGGGATAGAAATTTGAAATTTTATTGTTTAATAACTACGTTGTTTAAATGTACATGTCGGACGTTCCAAGCAAACTCAGCCATCTCGATTTTTTTTAAACCAAAGTTTAAAGTTCTCCATGACCACATACTGACTCTAAATATTCTATATTTACAATTTAAGTCTTGAAGAAGAAAGGAGCTAATTTCGATTCACCGAAGTTTGTATACCCTTGCAGATTGCAATTGGATCATAAAAAATGTCTTAAAATATATATAAATCTCCTGTCATGATGTTTGTTTGCGAGGAACTCCTAAACCGCTTAGCAGATTTCGTTCAAATTTGAACGGAATAACAGATGTCGATACTTTTTGACTGGATTGATAAGTAATCAATAGATTGCACTGCGGTAGTAAACCGACAACCGTGTCATACAAGCTAAAATTCAATAGCATGATTAATTATGAAGGGCCAAATTGTTCTCAATTAGGGACCATGCAGGGCCCAAAAACGGTAAGGTGGAACAATATGACTTAGAAGCATGTCAACAGGGCTTCCGGGTACCAACAGCTAGGAGGCTACGGAATCATGTTAGGGTGGGCGTAACAGTGGCAGATCACCACGATTTTTTATTTGATTATTTTCATAAAATAGTAGGCGAGGAGTTGTTATCCATTCTGTAGTATTATAGTGTATATTTAAAGATGAGTACTGCAATTCCGTAAAATCCATAAAATGTATTGAAGTACAAGACTTAGAAGAAGAATACGCGCATCTCGAACATCTAAGAATTTCTGTCTACGAATGAATATTTAAAAATTTGAATGAATGAATATTTGAAAATTTGAATGAATGAAAATTTGAGTTTTGCAATACAATGGCATTAACAATGCCGCGACAATGGCATTGCAAAAGGCCAACCCTTTATGATTTGAATCTAAGGCTTATAGTTCTCAAAGACAGTTATATGTGTCACGTTCACGGGTCAGAAGATCATGTGCGTTTTTTGTTTTTGGGCCTGAATGAAGCAAAAATGTCGTGTATCATAAGATTCTTAAGTGAAAAGCAATGTACTAAAACACAGAAGCCAAAATAAATGCTTACTGTAGGTACTATAGTAGTCCTAAGAAAAAGGTTAAAGGAATGTTGAAAAGAAGAGAGAATACAAGAAGAGGAAGACAGGCTTGCGATTGATACCGAACAGAATATTTTTTTGGGACGAGACAACGTTCGTCGGGGCTGCTAGTATATAATAAATATATACTTTCATATTTATACTAATGTTAAGAGTTTTAAATGTTTTTTACATTTACAATTTTACTCTTTCGTTCACTTTTACCTGTTCCTACAGAAAAACAAAAATGAACCTAAAATCGCTCTAGATTGTAGAAAATTATTCTCGTTTTTAGGGCGATTTGCCGAAATATGGAAGAAACTTAAAGGTTAGTTTTCCGTGTATTTTTTAATTTTTCAATAATTATTTTAATTTTAAAGAAATTTACAAAAAATTTGTTAACTATCAATATTCGAAACTTGCTACACAATGTTTGTAGCACATACATATCTTAAACTTGACCGGCAACCATTCCTTTATGCCTAGGATGTTATAACCAATTATAAGCGCACTGGTGCGATATTATTCAGCATAAATTTAGCCATGGTTTCAGATCAGCAACTCAGAAAACCTTTCCCTAAATTTGACCCTAAAATTAACCCTGAAAAATGTTATTTATTGTGATTTTCCTTGATTTTAAGGTTCCTTAAATTCATAAAACCTTTTCTTATATCTAACAAAATTTAACTTAGTATTAGGGAGATTATCCATAAACTTTATAAGTGTGTGATAGCTTTTTGTAAGGAGACTTCGATGCCTGACAAATAGTGCATAACCTATGTTCTGACATCACCTAGTTAGGTGGACTGATTGATTCGTTTGATATGTGATTAAGTAAAGCTTCTAGTTGAGGTGAGAACACTTACTAATATTATTGATTAAACATAACGATATTTAAAAAATATGCTTATGTTAACAGAACTTTATAATGTGGGTTATTGTGTTATTGTGTGACTGACAAATTATTAAAAAGTGTACTGTCGCGACTCGCGACTGAACAACAGCTATATGATATAGTCCTCCGATTTTTATAAAATTAAAACCAAATTCTGAAATAAAACAAAGGCTTTTGTCTTAGATTAGATGAAGATATATTGAAAAACGGCGGTGTTATAATACCCTTGCAGGGTATTATAATTTTGGTCAGAAGTTTGCAACGTAGTGAAGGAGCCATCTCCGACCGATGAAGTAAATATATTTTTGATCAGCATCAACAGCCGGGTCGATCTAGCCATGACCGTCCGCCCATCTGTCCGTCCGTTTCCACGCAAACTAGTCCCTCAGTGTTTAGGCAATCTGAATAAAACTTAGCAAATAATTTACTCTCACTACTATATAAGTCGGAACGGGCCGGGCTAGAACTGGCTTAACACTTTTTAACTTTTGCGGAGTTGGCATGGAAGTCCCATATGTATGTTAAAAATTGCATCATTTTATTTTTTTTTTTTTTTTATTTTATTTACAATATGTACTATCTACAGAAATACATAATAAATATTTAAAAAATTTTTAATGATTTGTTTATGCGGTAGAAAACTAAATTTGGTACCTTAATTTGTACCTTTTGAAGTGAATAGTACCATACATTATGGTACCAGAAAGTAAGAAATTTAAGTAATAAGCGAAATTTTCGACCTTCTAAAGTATTAATATATAATTTTAATTTGCATCCGCACAAGAGTCGATTTAGCCTTTGGTCTTTCCCTATGAGTCAAATATATGTTATTGGAAAATGAAATGCACAACTTTTTGGGTTTCAAACATCTCATAGCCTTTCTTATCTTCTCCTTAGCATGACCATATTTCAATTTTCTATGTTCCTTATATTCGAGACTTAGTAGTATTTTCTGTAAATACATTTTTAGTTGACACTAAAAAATAAAGAAATAATAATTCAGGAAATAAGTAATAAGTTTTTTGTGACTATTGGGGATTATTGTTCAAAAGTTATAGGTTGCAAAGTTGACAGAGAGCGTTCCAAAAATAGGTACAAAAGACGCAGAACAAATATATTAAAAATGGGTTGTATTCATCCTGTTTTCAAATTATTTCTTTGATAAGTTGACAGCTTCCGCACATTTGTTCGAAAAAAATCTAAATAGTAGAACTAGAGAAAATTAAAGACTGTGGGCGGACGTGGAGGCAAAGCCTAAAAACAACCTTTACAAAATAGACTTCCGTTTGCCGTTATGTGGCTAATCAATTCGTGTTAAGTCACCCATCGCACATATGGCTTTAATTATCGAATCGAATTGCCGGTGCAAATCAGTTGAGTGCACTACAAAAAGGTTAATTAGGTTTCCATTTCACATAGGCTATTTACTAACATTTACCAATGATTTCCTGATTTAATCAATGGAAAGTTGATAATTTCCGATAAATAACCTAAATCCACAAATCCACACAAGTGAATAATGGCATCCTCAAACTAAGATTATGTTACGGAGTTGCGTAATGGTTTGTGACACGAAATTGATTGTAAACGGTAAGGTCATTTACTTGTAGGATAGAACATTTTCATGTACAATTTCGTCACTTAAAAAAATAAGATAAGACAAAATAGAAGTTAGCCGCACTGTTTCGGCCAAAATGCTGTATCATTTCTTTGATTTTTTTGTTTGTTCAGCATCAACATCCGAGTCGATATAGCCGTGCCTGTCTGTCCGTAATCCATCAGTTTTGAAGCTGTCTAATGAAACTCTGATTACTATATAAGTTGGGAAACTATATCATATAGCTTTATAATATTTCATAATTTAGAGTTCAATTTTATGAAAATCGAACGACTGTATTATATAGCTACCATAGAAAAGATCGGGATACGTTGCGGAAAAAGCTAATTGTAAAATATGAGTAATATGAAGATTAAAAAGATTTAACTTTGTAATTTTCAATTTTAATATATAACTCTAATTATACATAAATATAGTATTATCAATTTCTTTATCTTCATACTATAATGTTTTTAATACGTTTTCACTTAAAAATAATTATATGCAGCAATAAAAGTGTATTATTTAATGCTACTTCATATATTTACACATTTGTATATAAATAAATATTTGTCAACTACGATAATAAAAAAAATACTAAACTGATCGAGCTTTCGTATGTTTAAGCCATCTTAAAGAACAGAATACATACATACACAGCACACACAATTTGGGCAATAAATTTTCATACTTAATTGCTCTTAGGGGCTGAACGCGTATGTGGGATTTATTTGCTGTATCTAACTCTTTGGCCAAGTTTATTGACCAGTTTTGCCAGCCTACTGTTTTGGGGTCAGGTTTGGTTATAAATCATAAATAATCAAAGCCGTAATTCAACCATGGTCTAAATAAAATTACACGGTCAAGTATTTTCCGATAAATTCCCTCCCAGTCCAAACGAGTAAAAACGTATATTTGTATCTTTATAAAGAATAATCTTTGTAGATAGGCCAATCTTATCCCTGATTGACCACTTTGATAAGATTGGTATTGTGACGTCAAATATTCCCAAGCTTCTTTTTCGACAGATGAACCAGATTTTAAAATCTAATATTATCACATATTATAATTAATTTGGTCTTATATTATTTTAAGCCGTCATTTCAGGAGCAATCATTCTTTAGTTGATTTTATAAGTTCCATAAGTTTTTTAATGCTCCATATGCTTGCGATTTTATTTGATTTTGTAAAGACCTCACACACATTTATTTGGCCGTATAGTCGAATCTGCATATTATTATAATTTTATTTATTATCCAATTTTGTTTTGTTTTTGTTTATTTGATCACTTCATGTTATACACTGCCAAAGCTCTTGGGATTAATTATTCATTCACCTTTTTGTTCGGCGGTCATTCCCACAAAGTGGTCCACACACTGGGCTCGCGTTACGTATCTCTTTTCACTGGGATGTAAACTTTTGTGATTTTGTGCTGAAAAAGCGCGACTTGTACGGATTCGAAAGTGAGTTGAGTTTGTCGCGTCCACCCGAGCCAATAGCTGAAATACGTCTGAACGTGTCAGTTGAAGCTCTGCCTGCCATATAGCGGTTACGACTGCAATTAGCCGTCGAGATTGGGACTGGGTTCTTTAATGTGTTTTATCAAGCTGCCGATTACCCAGCGCGAGAACTAGATGCTACCTGCCGCATTCCCGACTTGATAACGCCGACTTTGTTTGGCTGCCACTATAAAACAAACATCGGTAATATAACCCAGACACTGGACACTTTCCTATTCATTTGTGCCAGTCATCTGTGCGGTTTAATCTCCCTTGGGGAAAACAACGAACCCCGGCCCGAACTCTAGCCCCACAAACTTGCAGTTCTTTTATGAAAGCAACGCTGTGAAAATTACAACGATTTTGTGATAAAATGCGCAATTAACGTGAATTGAAAAGTGAGCTTTACATATGACATCATTAGAGATGAGTACAATTAAACGCTGGCAAGCAGTTTTTATTCTGTTTTTGCCAGCCAATTTATTAAATGATCAAACAAAGAATAGAGGACCCCGCGTGACTACATACATATTACCTATTAAAATATATGTACATAATTAGAAATTCCCAAGTTCCCAAAACTAACTGCTAAAAATGTTGTTAATTAAAATAATAATAAGGCTACTGAGCTTTACTTCTTTTATAACACAAGAATTTAAATATTATAATTTTAAATTGTGTAGAATCAAAAATAAATAAATATTTTGTACAAATTTTTCAGAAAAAGTTAATTTTAGTTATACTTTTTTCCACTTTTCTTTGTACGAATGTAGCAATCGCCATCCTGGAAATGCCCATATGGGTCATTCTGTAGCAACAACAAATACGGACAAAAAAATTAAAAGTTCAAGTTCAATAGATCAAATTTGAAAGCCTTTATCGTATTCTAAAAAAAATTCAAAATTTTTGAATGCATTTTCGCGTGAATGCGATTTTTTCATAAATTTGATGAAAACATCATTAAATAGATCATGTTTTGTTTTTATAAAAACAGCTTAAACAGAGGCCTTAAGCTTTAACTTTAATTTCCTAACATCACTACAACAAGGCGAAATAAAACGGATACATGATCTTCTTATTTACTTAAATATTAAAAAACACCATGCAAAGTATGATGATACAAAGTGTCGCGTTCAACATGTCGCGTGTGACACCGATAAAAATTTAATTAAAAAAAAAAACTACTTAATAATTTAAGGTGAAACTAAGTATACAGTTAAGACAATGTTATGCATAATACATTAAAATTAATTGCACTAAAATCTATCATCAGGTTTTGCTGAAATAAGCGATTGAACGGGTTTTTAAAAAAGTGACTTTTGTTTATGTCGCGTGCGTAATGCTTACATTTTGGTAATTATCTCAAAAAAGAACAATTGTCCTAAATCGATCTTAGCAACAATTATAAAGCTTACGAAGGCTATAAGTATACAATTTTTTTAAACCAAAATAAAGTCTTGAAACAATTTTTTTTTTTAGTTTGAATGCGTACAAATGTCTCATTCGACACCAGAGAATTGCCCATATCTAATTAAAGGTGAATAATTTCATATTGATATTATTTTTAAAGGGTTTTTCATTTTTCTTACATTTTTACCGATCGTTCCTAAGGGAATCTATATGATATAATCGACCGCTTTTTATGAAATTAAAACCGCATATCTCAAAATAACAAAAAATGTTCAACTATCAGAGTACATAGATAAAGATATGTTGAAAATGTTGTTAATTTTATTTTTTTATAATAATTTTCCGATTGTTTCTGTGGCAGCTATATGATACACTACCCGATCCGACCCTTAAATAGAAAACTACTTGCAAAGATTCATTAAGATTCACTGAGAGACTAGTTAGCGCTAAAATGGACAGACAAACGGACAAGCCTAGATCGACTCGGCCGTTAATGCTGATCAAGAATATATACCTTATAGGGTCGGAAATGCCTCCTTCATTGCGTTGCAAACATTTGATAAAAAGGATAATAGCCTGCAAAAGTTAACAAATTATTGTATAGTCTAAAAGGGGAATAAAATATTTTCGGTTAATTTTTGTTTGTTTTTTATTTTTTTTTTTGTTGTTTCTAACTACTTAATAATCTCAAAAAATTGAAGTTGCTTTTTTGACGGCTTTTTTTATTTATTTTTTCTTTTGATTAAAAGATAGAACATTGAATTGTTTACCATATATTCATTGTTCATTTATGCACATTTACAATTCTTGTTTTAAACCGAAAAAAATATAATTAAAGAAAATACAGTGCTTTTAATCTGATTTCAAAAAATCAAATGGCATTTTAATCGGTATCTTAATGGCTATAGCAGATAGTGAAATAATTGGAAGATATTAAAAAAAAGTTTTTTACCCGACTTTTCATACAAGTTTGCAAAAAAAAAAAACATGTTTTCCTTATTTTGCAGTGTATTAAAAAAAACGGACCTTTCCCAATTATTTTACCATTTGCCAAAGCCGCACATAAGCTGAACTTGTCCTATAAATGTAAAGCCAATCGGCAATCTAGTTCTTCTTACATCTTGATGGTCAAATACAAATAAAGTGGTTTCGAGAAAAACGCAAAAGAAAAAATCATTCCAGTATCTGGCATCGAATATCAAAAAACCACATATTCTAAATATTTTTTTCAACACGACATGACCCCCTTAAATTCAAATTAATTGATTTTACAGAAAATGGAAATGAAAATAACTTATTAATTTTTATCGTAAAAAAATGTAAATAAGCCAGAAATCCTGGATAAAATGAGAAACAACATTTTAGGTACTAATAATACTAATATGAAAATAAATACATTTCAAAAGTAGTTCAATATCCTGTCTTAAAAAATGCATTAAAAGTATGCAATATATTTCTATTTAAGATAACGTCTTTTAAATTTATTTAAAAACAAACAGCCACAAAGAACATATACATATATATATCATATGATTCCACTTCAGGTGATTTTTCCCTCGCAGGCGGATTGGAAATCATTGCTGACTCTCTTAACCCTAACTACTCCTTTCATCTTTCCTTTGATGGTTGTCGGACGTCACTACAATTTGGGAAGCTGTACAACTAATAATAACCTTAAATAACCTTCATAAGCAATAAACAAGCTGCCATCAAAACAGGGCACCAACTCACCTCATCTCGTCAAGTTGGTTGCCTTACCGATGACAACTTTGAATCTTTGGATTCAGCGGAGTACTTTAATCATCTGCAACACCTCAACGCTGACATGGTCAATTATTGGGCAGAATATTAATATATTTTCTGAGAACTGTTGCTCCAAAACTGAGGGAGTAGCTTGCGTAGAAACGGGCAGACGGATCAAGAATATATACACTTTATAGGGTCAGTAAAGACTCCATCACTGCGTTGTAATCTTTTGACTAAAATTACCCTGCAAGGGTATTAATTTGCAACATAAAAGAGTATTATTATTCATACACTTCTTCAACTTCTATTGGTGGACCCCCCGACGAAGTACATTTTGCAATTTTTCCATACGTAACAATTTATTTAACAACCCTTTATCTTCTTTTTAGTAAAACCAAAACGTAATTTGAATGAATGCTTTTCTTAACAAAGTTTCTGGTTGCCCTATGATCATGATGGTCGCTTTTTCACTTTGCCCGAATCCGTTAACGATAAGTGGGGTGGAGTGTGCACACATAACTTATATTACAGTAGAAAAATGTACCAGTGTAACGCTCCGAACAAGCTGCAGGGCCGGAAAAGTTGAGGGACAGGGCAGACAGCTTTTTGCTGCAAACGGCTGCAAAATAAATGTGAATTTCATGAAATAATGGCGCTAAAATACTTTATGATGCAAAATGTACGGCGCCAGCAACAAGACCAACAGCAAAAGCATCCCCAACTACACAAGGGCAAGTGGATGAGGATAAGGATGCGTTGGCTGGTGGTTGGTGGATAGTCCGGCAGGTCTCTCCTAAAGAAGCGGGCAGGAGCTGCATCAGCTAAGCGTCGAGCAGCTGCCACAATCAAGTCAACAAGGGCGAAAAATTCAACCATATAGTACAAAACATGGTAAATGGACAATGTGTCCCTGTGTGTGGCAGGATCTAAGGTCATTTTCAATTTGCATAAATCAAGCGATACCATGTGCGGCATGGGTAAGACACCATTCCCCGGTCACAGTGGACACAATATTAAATATCAAAGTGCACAAATCGATGTATAGCCCTCGGAGAAAATTCTTCACTCCAAGTCTCACTAAATTGCCAATTGTTTTTGTTTATCTAGCTTGGTGAAAATATTAAAAACTATCCATTAAATTTGTTAACTAAACTTGACTATAATTATTTCATTTGTAGTATGTTAATCTGGCTAGTCGCAGGGGAGGACCAGAAGATGGGTTCTGAGCA
>VNJS01006588.1:0-13335 GCA_008042575.1 Drosophila watanabei | reverse complement strand
AAAAATAAAACAAAATTCTCTATAATACAAAAGTATTTTGTGTATACATATATAAATATATATATATATTGGTTTGTTTGCCACTTGATTGCGGTTTTAGACTTTTCCACTTGTTAAGTCTCATTCCGCAGACGAGTTTTGCTTTGGCTAGTCGAGTCAAGCCGAGTAGAGTGGAGTGGAGTTGTGGCTGGAGTTCATAGAAGTTGCAGTTTCAGTTGCAGTCGCAGTTGCTGCGCCTCTTCAGGCTTTAATTTAGAACGCTGAGGCCCGGAGACGCGCAAGTGGCACGCAGTCATGATAATTTTCGAATGAATCGAATGGTTGGTACTCTGTTTACTACAGAGAAAAAATAAAAATAATTGTATTTAAAAAGTTTAAAATAATTCTCATTATTATTAAATTGGGCAACTCTAAAAATATTACTTTAAACTTTAAGGATGTTACATTTCAGCAAATAATCTAAGGTTTCTTTTACTAGAATTTTGAAAACTGTTTAAAATGTGTCAAAAAATATATATTATTTTTTTTTTTTTCGTACCACAATTTTGTAAAAAATTATTATTTATTTTTGTATATACGATTTGGGAACACCTTTTAACCGATTATAAAATATCTACTGTCGTTAAGGCGTTTTCAAAATTCAAAATAAATTTTGTTCAGGTGAATTTGAAGTGAATTTCAGGTGATATTCAAGTGAATTGTAAGTGAATTTCAGTTGATTTTAAAGCGAATTTCGGCTGATGAATTTCAAATTAATTACAATGAAATTTAAGGGGAAGTTAAAGTAAAGTTCAAATTCGTTTCAAGTGAAGTTCAAATTCATTTCATGTGAATTTCATGGGAGTTTCTAATGAACCTCAAATAAATTCCAAGTGAATTTCAATTGGATTAAAAGTGAATTTCAAATGAATTCCAAGTGAATTTAAAGTTCATTCATTTTGAGTAAATTTTATTTGAATTTTTAAGGTGAATTTCAAGTAAATATATTTGGAAAGTATATCTGTTTATTAAAAAATTAGAACCTGGATAGTTTTACTGACTTCAAAAAAGTTTCTTAAAATAAATTACCATCTTGTTCTGTTTCCAAACTGATATACCCCTTTTCTCTAAACTTCTGCGTCGCTTACGGCATATAAAGAAAGGAGAGAAAGATAGATAGTCGCGGCGCTCGATAGATAGGCAACTTAGACAGCTAGACAGAGACAGAGACAGAGACACGGCGCGGAGGCCTGGGTGCCGGTTCCAAGGGGGTTACTGGGGTGCAGGCAATGAGCGTATAAAACAAATTGCATATCGCTGCAGAGGCCCCGCTCTCAGTAACAGAGCAACAAAAACAAAAACAAAAAAAAAACCTGCAATAAAATAAATGAAAATGCGCTTGGAAAAAGCATTTCAAGTGTGCTTTTTCTGGCTTCAAAAGGGGAAAACCAGGCAGGGAAGAGGCGACGCATTAAAGCACGGCCAGACTAAAAAGACCGACTCAAACCCAGACAGAGACACAGACGGTTGTCTATTTAAACAGTCTGCAAGTGGTGGGTGGCCCCGAAACGGGGAGGGAAGGCCTTGCGATTGCATCCACCGAGCGAAGAGATGGATAGCCCGGGCCCAAAAACCAGAATCGACCGAAAAGCCATCGAGGCATGCAATTGTTTTAGGCCTTAAATAACTGTATTTTCCGTTCTGTGCAGTTCCGTTCCCCTGGCCATTTTCGGTCGTTTGGCGCTAAGTGGAGGGAGGTCCCTATCTGCCCTAATCGTTGGTGCCCACGAGGAAACCGTATGTACACTTTAAAAATAAATGAGATTATTTTTATATTTTCTTTGACATTTTAAAGGCTAAAATTTTAATAATTAGAATTTTTCTGCATATCTTTAGGCACCATTTAAAGAGATTTTAAAACTCTAGGGATTTCTTGACAGGAAACCAGATTTACAGTAAATTTTACTAATAAGGAACCAAATTCTGGGGAGTCCGTATACACACAAAAAAAATAACAAAGATCTTTTGGAATGGTTTTGAATTATATAAATTACAAAATATCATCGGAATTCGTTACCTCAAGTTTTACAATGCATATTTTTCGGCATATTTTAAGGAGATTTAAAAAACCCGAGGGAATTTTTATAGGAAACAAGGTTCAGGGAACACCTTACTTGAGGAAAAATTGTATTTTTTATATAATAATTTAAATAAAATTATTAATGGAATCTTTTTTATGGATTATTTTAAAATTAATTATTAATCTTCATTTTCAGAACCAAATGCAATATTTTTATCAAGGTTTTAAGTAATAAAACAATTCACAAATTTACTTAATTTTTCGTATAACTTTTCTTTTAGTAAAAAATGTATTTTGTTCTGTGTAGAGTGGCAAACACTTTTGCAAAACGGCGCGCATGCAAAATGTTATGGCCTGTAATTGATGTCATTGTATCAGCATGGAATGCATCGAAGACATGGCATATGGATATATAGATACGGACATTGATCGTGCCCGTGATTTATGGTTCGTTAACTTTCTCCCTTTACCCCGAAACTTTGCCGCCCAAATGCCAACTAAAGCGAAAATAAAAAGGCATAATAAACATTTACCATGTGGGATAAGGTGACAATGGAATAAGTGGCATGATGTTCGCATGGATGCATGGCGATTATAACGGAAATTGATGGGGGTTATTATGGTCATAATTATGTTGGACAAAGGCGAGATCGGGGGTTATGTTGGTGGTTCATAAATGCGTTAAATTCGTTAAAGTGTGAGTGTGTGTAGGTGGGCGGTATTTAAAGGAGTAATTAGCCTTGTAAAAGAGAAACGCAAAAAAATTCTGAAAATTGCTGTTAAATTTGTGAATATAACGAAAGAAAAATTTGAAGAATAGACGGAATTTAAGGAGAGAAAATTTAAAGGATGGAAAGAATTTAAGGAATTTAAGCCAGTTTTTAGAAGAGTTTGCATGTTAAATATATATTTTATATAAAATGTACTTCAAATGTCATTCTAAATGGCGTGATAGCTTTGTAAAAAGCTGTCAAAAGGATTGTTTGGTCGACTTACAGTCCCTGACACTCCAATTATCAGCTAACAAACCATATCACTTGATGTTATCCTCTTGCATTTTCAAGGTTGATAAATAATACACTAAATTTATTTATTTAAATTCACTGAGAATATATTCAAGTAGAATCGATTTTCATAATCTTTCTTTAAAAAAAATCTTCCCCAATTATAACTGTCATACGTCTAACTCCAGCTCTGATTCAATTCAGTTTCAAATGCGAAATGAATCCAAATGAATCACGCTTATGGAATGTGAAATCAATTAAATGGAAATCAGCTGGAAAATAAAGCGAAAAAAAAGGAAAGACAGATAGGAAACAGAGAAGGAGCTTCAGAGAGAGAGAGAAAGAGAACAGTGATAAAATGACAGGAGCGGTCGGGCGGAGATGCGGACAAAGAAAAGTCCGTGAGCAGGTGCATTGACTGTCAAGCTCTAAACGCATTTTCCCCCCTTTGGGCCAAGTCAGCTCGGCGTTAACTGGCTTTGGCTTTGGCGTTGGCTTAGCCATTCCATTCAGAGAACGAGGCGAGGCTAAGCGGATGCATTAGACGATGTTGGACAACGGCAAACGGAACAACGCCAAAGAAAATTGCAGGAAAAAAAACTTTGAGCAGAAAAGTGAAAATTAAGAGGGGCGAAGAAAAAAAAAGCAAGTTGTAAGTTGGAGAGGAAAAGCGCGCGAGAGGCAGAACCTCTCTTGCAATGACGCGAGGCAAAGACGTTTCTAACGGTTCAACAACATTGAAGCTGGGTCTTGAACTGCTGAATGTACAGAGAGAAAAAATCAATAGCCAGTGTTTTTATTTTATTATAAATATTATTAAAAAATTTGATAGCTCTGTATGCCATAAATGCCATATCTTTCATACGTTTTTTCTTTGGTCTTGATTTTAATTATAATTTATATTTCAACTTAATTAAATCTAACATAAATTTAGCTATACTTTTTATCACAGTGCAGGAATGTGCTATCTATCGCTTTTCTCACTTCTATATATCCATCTCTGTCTGTTTGTCTTCGTCTCTGTCTCGTTATTCTTTCCTTGTCACTCAGTTTCTTCACTTTTGCTGGAACATGTTCTCTTTTAGCCTCTGCCTTCGAAACTTGCCGCAAAACAAGATTCCCTAACAATGGCCATTAGCAATCTGCAGACTGTTGCAGATGTCGCTGCAACTGCAACAACATTGTTGCTATATCCATGGCTATATGGCTATATAGACAGTCGGTCCATTGGAGCGAATAGGCGACAAAAGCTAGCTGCCAAAGACATCTAACGTTCGTCTTTGTCGATGTCGTTGTGGCACCACGGGGCGTATGAGTGTGCTTATTAGCGAGCGAGTAGATAGGAATAGTAGAGTGAATATAGTGAATATGGAGTATATAGTCTATATTAAGTAGACATCAGGATAGGAAGAAACAAAAGCAACAGTAGGAGAGTATATTAGGCAGACTATTACAGTGATTAGGCAGTAGAAAGGAACTGAAAGATTATAAGGAAAACGTAGAGTAATTCGGGAAAATATGACTGTACTTATTAATGGACTTAGATAGCAAGAGGAGAGTATATGGTGCTCTAGAGTAATACAGGCAATATATAACATGATATTTATAAAGGTAAGAAACAAAATAAAAGTCTGCCTAAAATATTATCTTTGAAAATATATAGACTACAGACTATTATTATGATAGGGACAGTAGCATAAAGACAAAAGAGTATAGAAAGTAGGGAAAAGGCAAAAAAAAAAACTGTATATAACAACATCAAACCGACAAATAAATTGGGAATTATTAAGTACACGCAAAATTAAAAAGTCCAAACGAGTAATAAGATAGTAAGGAAGGGTCCACTTTTTAAAGTAAACAAATTTTCCCAATACTTAAACCAAACCTTTAAATTTAACACAAAAATATTATGATAAAATTGCAATTTGGATATTTTAAATTTGTGTAAAATTTCTAACAAAGCATTCATACAAACCAAGTTATTATTTGAAAGATAAGCCTTGCAACAAAACAATATACATTCTTTGAAAACATTTACTATATTTTTAAAATACAATAAAATAAATTTCTTCTTGAAATCCATTGAAATAACGATTAAATAACCATTTACACTTTTGTGTAGACATCTCAAAGATAACAACTTCCGCTTTTCTGCGTTCACTTTGTCTCACAAAATTGGGAAATATTTTCGTGCGGTTGTGTTGCCTTTGTCAACTCATCAGCCTTTGTCTGGACATTGCCATTGCCCTAAGACTGAACTAACTTACAGCAGCAGCATTCGTTAGGCAAAAATTTTCCCAACTTCAGTTAGTTAACAATTTTCCACTCCCCCCCAAAACCCACTCCGCGAATTCCCGGCGTTCCAATTTTACACAGAGAAGTGGTTTTCTGTACAATTTTCAACATGTAATTTATTTTAATTAACCAACTCGACAAAGACAAACAGCGGAGGAAGATGAAGTCGAGTCGAGTCGAGGAGTCGTCAAGGAGGTCTAGAAATGAAATTTCATTTATTCATAATTCAATTAAAAATTTAGCAAACATTAAATTAACAACTTGATTAGCGCAATTCACGAGATATTTAATGGGATTAGGCAGCCAGAATTTAATTTTAGCCAGAACGCTTTCTCTCCACGTACAGTAATTGCCATCAAAATAGAAGCACCCGCCAAGGCAGCAGCGGCAAGTGATAAAAAAGGGGGAAGCACCAAGCAGCAGCGACAGACAAATTATGAAGCTGGCAATAAACTTCCGCTCAAAATTAGCGCAACTTCCTGGCAAGCCCCGAAAAAGAGTCTCCGCCTCCGCCCCTGCCATGTGCCACGCCCCCGCCAAAAGACGCTGACATGCCAAAGCAGAGTGGAGCTGAGCAGAGCAGAGTAGGCGATGGCGTTGACGCTGACAGCGGTGATAATGATGATGGGAAATGGAAAGGGGGATGGCATTAGAAAGGGGGAGGGGTTTGGTGTTATTAGATGGGGCATGGTGTTCGTGTTGGCGCTGGCACATCCTCATCAAACTGTTGCAGCGATTCTGCAGTCGGCTAATCAGAAAAGTTCCTTGATGATATAGAAAATGGATAGGAACATACATATATGAATTTTATATCTTCCTTTTAAAAGGATCAAACTTTGTCTTTTTAAAATTATTAAAAAAATATTAAATAAGAAATTCTTAATTTTTAAATATTATAACATTCTTGAGTAAGAAAAACTTACTACTTAGCTTAAGTCTGTCTATTATATTAAATTCTCAAAGGTACATATAATTTCCAACTTTTAAATTCAAGGATAGAGTTGAAGGTCTTGGCTACTAGTACTCAGATACACCTATTATTCCATTAGACTTAATATTGTAAGTATTATTCTTATCTTATAAAATAATAATAATAAATTCAAGGATATAATTTCCTTTTACTACAAAAAACCGGCTTCAGCGCTTGAGAGATTCTTTGAAGTAGAAATTTTAGAACTATTTCCCAACTTTAAAATTCAGAAACATTATAACATTTTTTAAATATATTTAAAATTATAAATTGTGTTATAAATATATAGAGCTGATTTGTTTCTATTTATAAATATAGTTTTTTAAGCGTTATGCTAACCTTATAAATATTAATTTACAAAAACCGAGTAATGGATAAAAAGTCTATTTAATATGATAGCACAAAAATAATTATTTACCTTTTCTAAACTATTATTATACGGTGCTTTAATTCGCTGAATGTTGTCTAAACTTGTTGTTATGTTTTTGCTTCTTTTCTGTTGTTGGGGAGTGGCTCCAAAAATAAGTTTTCCTTTTTTTTTTAATTTTAATCGGAAAAGGTGGCAAGCCTGGCAGACAAGCTCACACTCGCACAATCGTACACAAAAACACAGCAGCTCACACACGCACCCACAAAAGGAAGCTTTAAAAATGCCTTATATTTATATTTTTTGTATGTTTAACAACAATTTCAATTTCTTTGGATGCAATTAAACTAAATTGGAAATATTTATGCGTTAAGGGATGCCGGAAGAGACAAAAAAAACAGAGCAAACAGCCAACAGCAACGCAAGAGCAAACAAATGTGGCGGCTGAAAAAATCGATAAATTTGTCGGAGACGCTGATGGCGACGCCGACGCTGGCAGAGCAGCATGGGCGTCGTCGAGGGGGTTGTTTCGGGCGAAAAGGAGGAGGAGTGATGGGGAAAAATTGGGGGTGAGGGGGTTAAAGCCAGACATTGCCGGTTGCCATTCATTATTACAGTTGCTGCTGCTGCTTGTGCCGCCGCTGATGTTGCATTGAAATCAAAGTTCAAAGTTGCCAAAGTTCAATTCACTTTTTATCCTCTCTTGCAGATATTTATATATATATATTTTTTAAACAAATTGTTATGAATTTTGCACTGGCAAAAGTTTGTCTAGGTTTTTTTTAAGCGCGCGCCCGTTGCAGTGTGTTGTTTGTTTATTTTTTTTTTTTTATGATGGATGTTTGCCGTGTCTCGAATTTTTTTTGTGTTGGGGTTTTCTCCAGTTTGGATTCGTGTTTTCGTCTCGTCGGCCCGAGCAACGAAGTTCAACTAATTGCCGAACGTGCTGGGGCTCTAGACTCTCAATCCGAGTCCGAATCTGAATCTGAAGTCGAGTCTCTGCCGCCGTTGGCGTCGCAGTTACTCTCTCGGCAGCGTCGCTGTCGCTGCGGGCGTTGCATGTGAGTCGGTCGGGACTTTGGCTAGCTTTTATATATATTACCCAGCAACTCCTGTTGATCGAGGGTATAATGGGGTTTTCATAATGTTTGTAGTACTTTAATGTAATTAAAACACTTATTTGAACATTTTCAGAAAGATCCTTGGGGTTTTTATCATAAAATTCGGGTTAACTTAACTAATTTTTTAATAATGCTTTTTAAGAATTAATTATAATAAATTATAAATTTATGCATTAATCTGGTGAATTTTCCCACAATTTCAATAGATTAAAATCTCATAGATTAAAAAACCAACACATAGTCATCATTTGAAAAACTGTGTATTTGAAAAAAATAAATTCACTGCTCAAAAGTAGGCTATAGTGTTTAACAGTATTTTGAAAGTCGTTTTACTGTTACTAACTGTTAAATTTTTTTAGATTGATAAAGAAAATTTTGTTACTTAGCCAATCAAAGAGAAATGTAAGGACTTTAGAGATCTGTAGCAATATCCTTTATGTTTGGGGTTGAATAATTTTCCGGCTCGATACACATTACTTCAAACTATCAAAAAATAGTTTTCCCAACAATTTGTTGTACCTGGGTATTCTATAGTCGTTCCCACCTGTTGTTTGTGTGTCGTCTGCCCGTCTTTTTTTACTGTTATCGTTTGCCGCTCTCTCGCATGCAACTCTAGTGGAGCCAAAGGTGCACAAGGGGATAAAGTAAGGGGGAAATGAGGCGCTAGAGGAGTGGAAAACCAGCAGGTTTCCCTTGGCTAGACAAAAGCAGATGTTTTGCACTGAGAATATAAAATAAAAATATGGATAATAATTTGTTTTTTTTTTTTTTTTTGTGGTTTCCTTAAGTTCATTGATTAGCTTCGGAATTATAGAAGATTGAGGATAATATTTAAACTATACAATGATGATATTTATGGGGACATTTTCAATTAGAATTAATTTTTCCTAAAAATCTAGATACTAAAATGGAAAATATAAAATGTTTACAGATATTTTATTATTGAAGAAATATATTTATAGGCTCAGGTTTAAATATATCAATTGATCTAAATAAAAACTGTAAAATGTTATGAAAACTGTTTGCATTATTTATTACATTGTAAATTTTAGAGTTACAACGCGATAAACTGGTTAAATATTTATTTTATTTCGACTTTTTAACCGATTTTAATGCAAACATTTTATATATAAATTTATATTTAGATCGAAGACAATATTATTTATTTTCCGTGTAGAGTTGCCAGGCAAGTTGCATTGCGCTCTTGTGTTATGTCTGTCTCCCCGTCATTTCGTCTCTTTCTGTCTGCGTTTCTTCGGTCTCTTTCTATTGCCGGTTCGTTGCAAATATTTCGCCGGCCGCTCCTCAGTCGCTGCCTCAGCCGGCAACGGCGGCAACGTCAGCGTCGACTGCAGCTGTTCTGTGGAGCGTAGCTTTTGTTGCAGTTTTTCTTTTATTTTTTTTATTTTTATTGTTACTAGTTGTTAGTCATTTTCAGTTTTGCTCTGCTCTTTATTGTTGTTGCGGCGAAGAAACTTCTTTGGGTCTAGGGAAAAATCTAGGAAAGTTCAACTTGGAAAATTGTATATTCTTAAGAATAGTCAATTACAGTTTTGTGGTTATTTAAATTAAATTTCAGATGCATTATCTTAACAATATTTGGTTTTATGCTAAAGTAGTTTCTGCCACAAATCAGTAACTATAAATCCTGTTGTAACACTATTTTTATATAGAACCCTGACTTCATGTGGTAAAGTTACATGCTCTATATGGTGAAGCAACAAGCGAAGAATTAATAATAATTTAGTTTAATTAGAATAAACAATAATAATTTAGATTATTATTTAATTAAATTATCGACAAATATACCATGAGGAAGTTTTAGCCCCCAAAGCAGATGGAGAAAATCGGACACAGGGAGAAAGAATACATCCGGCTCGAAGGACCAAAAAGTGTTGTTATTTTAAATTTGAAATTTGACTTAATAAACGTTTTAACGGGGTAATGTTTATTTAATAAATGTGTATGTTAGGATTACATTAATGTTGTGAGAAATATAATAAAGTAGCTTGGAAATATATAGGAAAATATTTAAAATTATAATGGTTTATAGCCCTTAATTCACATGATAATCATTTTCTTCCAAGAGGTGATAAATTCCACCCACAAAAAAGCATATAGCTAATCCCAAAGAAACCTCAACTTCACTTACAACTGGCAAAATCAAATTTGATTGTAGGCAAGGAAACTTTATGTGGGGTAGATTGCCAATTATTAACGACTTGCCAAGAATCACCCTTGTTAAGAAACCGCAATAGCAACAAGAAATGCTCGTTACATATAGACCAAATCGAGAAATGTTTGTTTGTTTGTTTTTGGGCCAATAAAAATGCGGAGCAGAGAGGATATGGGGGGGAAAAAGTTTCGAGTTTTCCTTTTTTGGCGAGTTGAAAAGGGAATTTGTCGGCATTTCAAGAGTTGCGGTTTAATTGCAGCCCAAGGAAACTTTCTTTCGAGGTGGTGGCAAAAATTCTGTTGGCAGTTGCAGTCGCCAGTTGGCTGAGTGGCAAGCTCTGTGCATTATTAATTAACCATGAAAATGGCACCAAAAGGAAGTCCTTCCATAGCTATCTCTTTGCCAAAGATTTCCACATGTCAACAGCAGCAGGCGGCAAAAAGGAAATCCCCCAGCGAGATGCGAGAACTCCCAACTTTAAGCCGCAAACTTTTCCAAAGACTTTGCAGAACCAACACAACACATAAAAAAGAAACGAAGGCAAAAATTAATGCCCGTGTAAACGAAGGCAGAAACAAGAGGAGGAAAAAGTGAAGGGAGGATGCTGTGCTGTGTATAGGAAAAGCTGAACAAGTTTCAACAAAAGAACTAATGCCGAAGGACAAAAGCCCCAACGAAACTGAAACCAGCAACGAAAATGTTGCTAACGAGTAGATAAAATAAAAACAACATAATAACAAAACAAACAAAAAATCAGTAGCAAAAACAATAAAAGGAAATCACAAAAAAAAAAAAATAGCAAATAAAAGTAATCTCTGTTACCAGAGTTTCGAATTCTCTTTCATTCCGAATGTTGTTTCTATGGCAGCTATTGGAAATTATAGAATAATTCAGTTTTTAATTTGGTTTCGTGACTATTTTTTGTTTTCATTTTATTATTTTTATTTGTAAAGCAATATTGTCTAATAAAACTGTTTATTAAATTGTGGTCAGTTTTGGGGAGAAGCTGTTATACATTAATAAAAGATTAGCTAAAATAGGTTGAAATAAATGTAGAATGAAAGAATTTTATTTTTGTAAAGCTTTTCTAATTAATATTATTAAGGAATTATGATATAAATTTAAATATAAGCAATACGAATTGACAATTTAAATATGTATATTATAATGAAGCTCAAAGATTAACTAAGATAAAGAGCTTGTAAATCATTTTTAATCGTATAATAAATTATTGATGAAAGTTTACAGAAATATACCTTTTACTAAATATATATTGAGATCATTTAGACTCAAAAGTGTTATGCCTAGTTTTTTCTCTTGAAAATATGAACTAAGTACTTAAATTTTAGATTTATAATTAATTAAAATTATATTACAACAAAATATATTCCTTATATACCAGAGGTTAATACCCTTACACAAAAGACACCAGTTCTGTGGACCAAAACAAACCTCGAAAATAATCTGCAACAATACGTCACAGCAGGCAGATCGGCAGTCGTGGCAAGAGGGGGAGGACCAGTAATAGGAGGAGGGATACGGGGAAGCGTGGGAGTGAGGCCAAAGGCAAGCAACTTTTGCAGTTGTCTCAGCCGCTTTTATTTATTTTTTACTTTTTTTTTGTGTGTGTTGCCAAATGCCAACGAAGGCCGTTCGACTGGCAAAAGTACCGTAAAGCGGCAAGCGGAGAGGCGGGAAGAGGTTCAAGCATCCTCCAATGACCAAAGATAGGTTAGCTCTTTTTTTTTTTTTGTTTTTGTCTATATCTTATGGCTAAAACCTGACTGCAAGACATGGTAGCAAAAAAAAATAAGAGGCAGAAAAATAGACTGAAACAAAACTAAAACGGAATGTTGCTTGACAAGTCGGCAGCAGAGTCACTTGGAAAGGGTGAGGCGGCGGTGGGTTGGCGGTGGTGTGTATATGCTATAGGAACATCGGAAGACTTGGCCAACCATGGCGAAAGCTCTCCCAGAGTTCTATCTTGCTGCCTCTCTTTGAGAAATCTGGATTTGTCTCTTTGATAGTTTTTTTTCCTTCTCAAGTTTTTGATATTTTTTTTGTTCCTTTTGGTTTTATAATTTTTTGTATGCATTGCTGATTTTTTTATGCATTCTAAACATACAAATAGACGAAAATAAGTGTCAGACAGATTGCACAGATACTTTTATCAACTTTGCAGATACTTGGATTAAGTGTACATTAGAATTTGACAATGCAGTTGTTTCTTAACTAGGAACTTTAGGGTTTCCTTACTTTTATTAGATTGATCAAAAGATATTATATCTTTTAAAACACTTTGTTATTGATATTTATATAAAAAATATCACTTATAAAATAATGTTTACATATGATTATTGGTTGCATACGATTAGAAATTAAATGGAGTATTTATTATTTTCATGCTGGTATTTTTTCTTGCTTAATATTTTATTAAATATTTTATAGGCAACTACTATTGATTGTTTAATACTCATTTTAATGCAGCTTTTAAAAATTTTATAGTTCTTCCTAAACAACTGATTTAATTTTATTTAAATAGGACTATTCACTGTATAAATTAAAATCACATTTAGCATTCTTTAAAGTTTTTTTTTTAATTATAATATAGCAGTAAAATTAATGTCTACTTTTCTTGGCTTAAGCTCATGCAATTTTTATAGTCGCTGTAAAAAAAACAGCACTCAGCTTGTCTTTAATAAAGGTGTCCGGTGTGTTGGGTGTTGGAAGCCTAAACCCTAATACATCGCATTTTCTTGCACTCGCTTCCTTAGCACTCCTATATATCGTGTAAATCAGTAAAGCTTCGAGCTGGTGGGATTGAGGTGGAATTCAGGCAAAGAGCCCTCATTTCAGACGCACATGCAGCAGACCGAGGGACGGTACGGTCTAGGGATGGGAGGAGAGCGACCCCCTAAGCATTTGCTGAAATTGCTGGGCTGGCCACCCCTCCATCGCCCCTCTCTGGCCCGCAGCGCTTGACAAGTAGCCTACACGGGCAACGAAACGACGCGTTTTATAAGCCAACCCCCAGCTACACCCACCCACCCCTGCCACCTCCCCCCGATTACACACATATAGTGCCATCATCAAGGTTATACACTTACACTACGCCACGCACATATGTGGGCTGTAACACAGGAGGCTTTGTTATTACGTCCGGAAGAGGTTTCACTTTTTTTTTTTTTCTCTACAGCTCTTAGCCGCTAGGCAGTGGCTTAGTCAGCGGGGAGCTCACACCTCCGGAAAGGTGCAAAAAATATCTGCGTTTGGCAGACAAAAAAAAAAGATCAACAAAGTTTGGGCAAACTTTAAAATTGTTACGAGAGCGGAGTACAGCTTA
>VNJS01006585.1:0-16619 GCA_008042575.1 Drosophila watanabei | reverse complement strand
ATGGAAAACGGAAAATGGGAAAACGGAGAGCAGAAAGCAGAGTCAAAAGCAGCAGAAGCTCTTAATAAGCTGATTTGTTATTTATGATGTTTTCCTAATGATTTTCTAATGTATGTGTGGGTGGGAGGAGGGTGCAGTCAAAGTAAGTGTCTTCGGGAGTAAATTTAGATAATTGTGTTTAAATAACTATAAAAAGAAATGAGAGATTGTAGTTAATAAATAGTTGGGAGCTTAATTTGTTATTCACTGAGAAGAAAGCAATGAATAAAGCGCCAGAAGTTCTTAAATATTTTCTGGAATTTTTACAACAATTCACCAAGAAATGAGGACTTAAAGCTTTTACTCATTTAAAACAATTTAATCTATTAATTCAACCGAAACCAGCCTCAGGCATAAACCATACGTAAATTAGTTAGTGTCGCGTGCGATAATCTGATGGCTCCGACCCAAAATCCGACTTAATACGCTTCGCTTAATTGTTTACGGCATTAAAGCAAAAACCTCGGCAAATCCAATAAACAGTTCCCAAACCCAAGGATCAGGATCAGCAGCAGTCCACTGGACAGGCCATCAATATTGCATCACAACATGACATCACATTGCACGCAGTCAGACCAAAATCGCGGCGACAGGAAATATATATCCTGGCCGAGTATGAGGGGTCCTGTGCATTTGCAAGTACTCGAGGGTTGAGGGAGGTGGGAAATGATGCTGCCGATGATTCGGTGGCAAACATTAATCAGCGAATTATCAATGCAAATAATTTTCAACACGCCTGAATGCGATATCAATCAACGGACATCGCTTCCGCTGCAATAACCAGCGACGACACCAACAACATTAACGAAGCAGCAGCAGCAGCAGCAGTAGTAGTAGTAGCAGCAGCAGCAGCAGCAGTAGCAGCAGCAGCAGCAGCAGCAGCAGCAGCAGTAGCAGCAGTAGCAACATATATGTGCGGAGGCACACACATGTACATCCCAGTCTGGGGCACTTAACACACAATTAAGTGCAAATAATTGCAAGCGCTGCATATAAATGATTTGTTTAAGCTAACATGACAGACACACACTCGGCGGAACGGGCCGGGAAATGGCGAAATGGGATAAATCACGCAGCATCTTCATTCTGGGAACTGTGGAGCAACATCATAAGATGGAAATAATATTAAATAATATTTAAATTTTTAACAAGAAACATATAAAAAAAAATATAACTAATATAACTAAATGTAATATTGTTAAACACTTTGAGCACTTAGTTTTAGAAAACCAAATAAATCTTAAAGATGTTGTTAACGAATTATGTAGTACAAAAAGAATACATAGAATAAATCTTTAAACATTTTTAAAACGAAGAAAAAGATTAAAAACTAATATTTAATTTAATTTGGAAAATAATCTTTAATAATTTTTTTATTATTTATTTAAATATACCTTTTTAAGTAACTGTTCCATCGAAAAATCTCCACCGACAGCTCGATAAGCGGATAATGAATTTGAGTTTTGCCGCGACTGCAGCGACCTGACCTGAGCGGCCAAGTAAGCCCCTGGCAGTGTGGCTTATGAGAGGTGAGGCTGGAAATTTTGCAAGGATGTGTGGGCTGGCGTCTCACCGCTTGACCCCTGACCCCTGACAGTCCTGCCAGCGCCCCGCCTGAGTGACCCAAACCCACTCTAAACACAGACTATTGGCGCGCTTAATTAGTATAATCCGCGTTGGAATTATTCAAGTGTGCACTGTGAAATGCAATAAAGGGGCGGTGGGCGGGGCTGAGGCGGGAAAATCTTGGGCGTGAGTGCTAGTTACGCCTCTTGGCAACGCACATGTGTGTGTGTTTCTGTGTGTGTGTGGGCTTAATACTGATTATGATAAGATTGGCAAAGCTGCATAAATTTAATGACAGCAATTAAGCGAAGCGCCAAAGTTTTCGCAAGAAGTCTTATCAGAGGAGCAGCAGCATGAGCAGGGAAATTCCTGTGAAAAGTGCATCGCATAATTGAATACTATTAAGCCAAGTTAATGCGCATTTCATTGGGGGCACGAGACGCACAGTTAACCCTTTAAGGACAAGGCTTGAGAATGGGTTGGTTTTTACCTTAAGATTTATATTAAAATTTTACAATGTACTCTTTGTAAGGATATATCTTAGAATATTATGATTTGCTAAGAGACTATGGGTTTAAACAATTAATTTATTCATACATTTTTAAGTTTAAGAAATTTACTCTTTAGACTTGATATATTAAGGAATTTTTTGTTAAGAATTAAATACTATTTACTAAACATTAAACCTTATACTCACCATAAAAAGGTAATATTAAATAACTTAAACAAACAGCACTACAATTTTCAATCCAACACATTTTTATATTCAAACCCTTTAGCATTAATTCCGGCTTAAGCGGGTTAAAGAAAGGGGCAAAGGCAAGGGAATTTGCATATGGACGATGAACATGCATGTAAGTGTCATTAAATATGCAAATTGCAAAATAAATACACGAGCGAAACGATATGAAAAACAATTTGGTCCAAATGAGATTTATGGGGTCCAGTTGGCAACGAATAAAAGAAAAATGTGTAAAGTGCACTTAAGCAGTCGAAAGGATTGCTTCCTGCACTCACCACTGCCCCAGGATCTCCTCTGCCTTCCTTCTGCGGTCATTTTGTGTGAATCACTGGCGACGCTCAGACTCCACACTTTTCCCAGGAAGCCGTAATGGAGTTTTCATTCAAATTATTTTCGCTCCGAGCTCGCAGCTCTGAGAAAATGCAACGAAAGCCAAGGAGGCAGTAAATTGCCTGAATTGATGCGATCTCTTTCCTGTTTTGGTCCTTCTCTTGGCCAACTCTCTTTTATTTTCATTTTTTTTGGTTGAGAAAAGCCTTACATATTGTCTTGGTATAAATCAGTCGCGGAGGTGGAGCGGCTGCCAAAATAAATATTTTAAAACTATCAAAAGAGAGAGAAATAAAGGAATTCATAAGACTTAATATATGATATTTTAATGTTTGAAATGTAAGAATTTTTTATATATTTTTTGTAAAAATATTTATTATTATTTTCTACTTTTAGAATACCCTTATTCAATGCCACCTCTTTTACCCTACCTAATCGACATTTTCCACATTTTCCTCTTCAACTTTTTGGCAACCACATGGCTCACATTTCATGTTCATGTTCGGGGAAACCCACATAATATATGCATGCACTCCACCCAATTCGCATCCTTTTTACCGCCACGAGTCCCGGACAATGCAAAATTTTACACATAAAAATTCTTTTCGCACTTTTTGCATCATTAATTGCGATATTTATGACTCGAACCCCCAGAAACCCAAGGCCAGACAAGGGTAGGGGGATCTGGGCGACATTTTCTATGTAAATTTGTTCGCCTTTTATTGAGCTGTATGTACGTGCTGGAGGTGTCAAACTCTACTAAAGGGAACAGCGTAAATGTGCACTGAAAAATATTTTATATAAAAATATTATTAAGTAAACTGAGGGTAGAATTTTAATCATAATTTTGAGTAAGCAAATTTTTAAGGGTTTACTACTAAAAAGGCTTTTTAAAATGCTTAAATTTCTCTAGTTTGTCTGAAGTATTTTAAAATATCTTTTACCTTGGGTTATATAATTCCCTATATATTTTTTTCCAGTGCACATATGTCGTTGCCACCGTGCGGAGGCGACAAGAAAAAACTCGGCTCGTGCGCTTTTGTTTGTTGTTTCAATTTCGTATAAACATGTAAATAATTTCCAGCTGATTGCACAAATTCGTTGCGGGCTTGATTTTTATTATTGCATCCCATGTGCCCTCTCTTTCACTCCCCGTATATGTCTCTTCCTCGCACTTCAAGAGCAGCATCAGGATGCATAACGAATTTTGAATTGCAGATTCCCTTTTTTTCCTTTTGTTGGGTCCTGCTGCCGAGTTTTGTACTCTCCTTCGGGTGCGTTGTTCGCGCTTTTGTTTTCAATTTGCAATAAGTCTGTCAATTGGCGAATTAATAAACTGGAAAATTCAGCACAAACGGGGACAGATTGGAAAAGTCATTTGGGAAACTGAGGGTAAGCGAATTTCCCTACCATCAAGCCAGCATATGAGTTCAGAATTTGATTTGCTCAGCTCGAGGGGTTTCTGTCAAGAGAAACTGTCTTTAAACGGATGCAAGTAAGGAATTTGCATATCGAAAGAATTCTTGTTTAATTTAATGAAGCTTTATCTTCTTAAGAATTTTTAAAGAATTTTCTTGGGATAGTAATAATTATAATATAAAATAAAAAGCTGCTTGACTGTGAGTAAATTTGTTTCTTAATTCAGAGAGCCAAATAGTATCATAAAATTCCCAAATTGAAGCTTAGACTTAATTTATTTTAAGCTGCTTGGCTTCTTTGCCAATTTAAAAGCAGTAAAAATTTGTGTGATTTTTTAACCTCTCACCTCATTATGTAAATTTGCAGAAAATTAGACAGCCCATTGCAATTTTATGACATGAAGCTAAAAGAATGCTAAAAACTGTCAGCGGGTGCACAGAAATTAGCCTGATCCTCTCTCGCCTTGGCTCAAAATTATGCAAATTTACAAATTTTACGACTGGTGACGGGAGAAGAAACATTTGCGAAACATTTTTACGACTTTCCAATAGGCAAATTTGCGACTCTACCCTAATTAGCTATATTGACTGTAGATATCCTCGAAGAATCGTAAAATTGTAGGCACGTGCTCTGGGGCCAGGATATTTTTTGCAACCATCTGTCCGCCAAAAGCCGGCCCATGTCATAAATGTCGAACGGGCAAAAAAAAAATACATAAATATAATTTTAAAGTTAAATGAAATGATTAGTGACGGTTGGCTGACAAATTTTTGCATCTCCCATTTGGCTGCAGGCGCGATAAAAACCCAATAAAATCCGCGACTGGCAATAAAAAACATAAAATTCACTTTGATTTTTACAGGGTTGACGAACGCTGTCGACGGTCCTTGCGGAAATTGATGTAAACGGGTTGTAAAAAAATGGATCAGGAAAATTCTGGAGGGAAAACTATTTTGCATAAAGGGGTGAGACTTTGCAGGTAGCCTTTGTTATACCAAAAATTAAAGAATATATTTTTCTAATATCTTTTGGCGAAATTTAGCGGTGCGGAAGGGCAAACAATCTGTTGTAAAATGAATAGAAAATGTAGTTTAAAATATAAATTGATGTAGAGCTTTCATTTTTAAGACTTGAAAAGAATGGCAAAACTTTTGGAAAGAGTTCTTAAACATTTTTTATTGAATAAATACCAAAAAAAGTAATAAATTAGCAAGAACTCTTGAATAAAGCAAACTCACTCCTGTTCCATTTGCTGTGTGTTTGTTCTGGCTCAATATTATTAGAATTTCGTGCAAGTTGCAACATTTTTGGTTTTTACTTGTCCCGATCAAACAAAGCCACTAACTAGCTAGTATCGAAAACAATTCCCCTCATTCGCCATCCGCTATAATTTGACATAATTTATGCAACGCCCGGCCAGTTAATCAAATTGCAGAGTGCTGGAAAAATTCCTTTGGACGACGACGGCATGCAGGGGGAAATTGCAATCAAATCAGCTGCCGGTCCGCAGGCCAATCTAATTCAATTTTCAAAACAAATTCGTGTCATGGCCCCGGACACAACAGCCAAAATAAACGCAAATAGAACGTCACGCGTTGCAAAGCCGAAATTAAATTCCCCCAGAGTGGACGCAGGAAGGAAAATACGAGCACCAGAAATGCAACCAGACACATGTGGCTCTAAAAAAAAAGAAAGAGAAAAGCCAGGAAAAAAGAAAGGAAATTGTCCAGTTTTGTTGGTCAGTTTTTGGTTTTAGACAACGGAAGTTGAGGAACAGGCGACCAGCAGCAGGTGCCAAAACTGACGCCTGGCCAAATTGTCGGACAAAATACTCAAACCAGGTGAAGGTATAAAGGAAGCAGGATACAAAAAGTATTACAAAAAATAAAGCTTTGAGTTGTTTGGACCAAAAATTACCTCGTGCTTATGCTGTTTTATATTTTACTCACAAGTTTTAAGTCCTAAATAAACAACAAATATTTTATTAAGAATTTTGAAAATTATTGCAATTATTTACCTTGTTTAAAATGTTTACAATTTATAAGATATTGTATATGTTAAAAAAAAATTACTAAAAAATATCTTAACCCAGGACACTCCCGTTAAAAAAATCCTGGGTATCACAATAAAAAAAAGAAAGCAATAACTAAAAGCAAAGCAAAGCTGAAGTGAAATGAACTGGACCTGGGGGCACTCCAACATTTGACGAATGTGCGGCAAACCTGAGGCTTGGCCACAGGTTGGTCAGGCCTTGTTGTTGTTTAAAGTTGGTTGAAAAGGTGTCCCTGAAATAGCAGGACGGGTGTATAAATGGGTGGTTTTGAGGGTGTATCGGTGGCTGCTTGAAATGGACGCCGCAACATGCTGCGGTCACTTGGAGAGGGAGTGGAAAAGCGAAGTGGAGCTTATAAATCTCACCCATCCACGGCGAGGCAAAAGGGGAAAAACAGCAAATGCAATGCCAGAGTGCAACAATGAAATACGCAAAAATATATTGACAGTCCACAGTCCAGATGATTGGGCAGAAGGGGGTTAAGAGTAAAGGAGTAGAGTCCGACCGAATGAACTTGCAACATGCGACTTGCCTGCCTGTTACAATTAAAGTCCTGGAAGAGAGAATGGGGACATTGAGTAAAATATTGCCCAGGGACTAAGGTGGGTAAAAAAAATATATAAAGGGAAGATATATAACTAAATTCCTAAAATATTATAAATTCGAAATAAACAAATAATTAGTTTGAACTAACTTATTACCATTTCTTTACAGAACTTTTTCCTATTTGATATATTAAAGTTGCAATTTTTTTCTATAATTAAAAAGAATAATTCATAATAAAATAAATAATTTTTTTAAATAAAATGTAAATTCTTTTAAATAAAAATTAAGAGAAAGGAATCCTATAAAAAATATCTGTGAAACACACCCCATAACCCCTTATAAAGCTCCCCCACAATTAAAGTCCCACTGCAAGGATACACCAGGCACGAGGAGGAGGAATATATCGACAGAGAGTGGGAAAGTGGACATTACTCTCTTATGTAATGCAGTGGACAGCAGGCTGGCAGCAACACTGGACAACCTGCGACGCGTCATTTGGCCGCCCATGATTTTGTGGACAAAGGACCAAGAACGATGGCGGAGGAGCAGCTGCAATTGGGCTTGAATGCTTCGGCTGGCATGAATAAAGCATCCTTGTGCGCTTGTTATTAATCCGACATGATTGGCAGCAACGAAATGGACAACGCACACACACACACACTCGCGTATACACACAGACAACGAACCGGAAGGGACACAGGTGGATGGATCCAGTGTCCTGTCATCGGCCCACGAATTTCGAAAAGAGACGCCGACAAATTTGTTAATTTATTATGCCAAAGCGACGCGACGGCGACGGCGACGAAAAGGCAACGATTTTGACCCGACTCCCTCGGCATCATTTAGCAAACCCACACATAGATACTCGCACACACACACACACACCTACTCCCACCCTTCACAAAGATGGCCAAAGTTTCCTTTTCGGGTTTGGGGCTGTGGATTTTCCATCCAGCTCATTTGGCCAGCTGCATGTCAAGTGGTTCCGACTAACGCAAATCTCATTTCGAAACAAGAAAGTTGAGGGAATTTGAGGGCAAACCGAACAGGAGATACTCTACAATAGGAAAATTTAGAGGAGAAATAAGAAAGTGCTTGTTGATCTTCTGGGTAATTTTTAAAGCATACTTTTTGGGGCTAATTTATTTATGGAGGTTTTAAGCCAGTTTTTAGTTACTAGAAATGTACGATTAAATATGGTTATTTGATATTTTATAATTTTAATAAGTAATAATGTATAAATAATAATAATTAATTTTATTTACATTTAATTTTGTTAAAATCTTGGCAAAATATGTATGCAAGTTTAAGAATTAAAATAGACTTTCTTGAGTTTCAATAATTTTACATTTTATTAATAACGTCTCAAAATGCTTCAGATAAATATTACAAGTTGAAAATTAGCTTTTAATAATTAAGCATAATAATAAAATATATTTTTCAAAACTTAAAATATAAAAATAAATAATGCAATTTAATAATAATAAAGACACATCCTTTAAGAGTAGAGATACCCCTACAAAAAGTGCCTTATGGGCAGCTGCAACTTCGTTGCACAGATTACAGTACTGTGTGTCCGTGTGGTCAGTGAGTGTCCTTTTTAATAAAGGCAGGAGTCGCCAGGAAATCGCTGCCTCTCAGCCATCTCCTGGATTCACTTGATCATACAAATTAAGCCCCCGTGTTCCGTTGTGTTCGGTTTGTTTGTTTGTTTGCTCGTCCGCCGAGAGGGACCGTCCCAATGCCATGGAAAATGGACAGCAATGCGGCATCGTGTGACTTAAAAGTGAAATATTTTGCAATCAGTCAATGGATTTTACCGATGTCGTCGTCCTCCAGTACGTAGGCTTCGATTTTAATTAAGGAATTAGGCAGAGTCACAGCAAACGTGAAATGAGCAGGCGGGAGTGACACTCACGAAAAGCTCATTAGGGTGCACAGCACCCTTCGGGATTGGATTTGGAATTTGGCCGGAGAGGTGGGAGGGATTACGTCAGGGATTCAGGGTGCATCAAACTTAGTTAAAAGTGAGTGGAAAAGGCCTGTCGGAGATTTTGAATTAAAAGCTCTAAATCTGAAACTGGATTGAAATTTGGAAATAATTATAGAATAATAATACTGATTAGAAATGTATTTCTGTGATTAAAGAAAGCTTAGAAAGAAAAACTCTATATGGGATTTAAGTTAATAAATAAAATTACTTAAGGCCAATTTATCAACAAAAAAGAGAGAGGAGAAGATATAAACTACCAAACTAATTTACATATTTAAAAACACTTTCAATTATCCCCAATTTATTTTATAAATATTTACAAACTCCTTTACAAGTTAATCCATTTAATATCTTAAACTTAAACTTAAACTTAATCAAAGCTCTGCTCTCCATTTACTTAGTCCTCGATCAAGTCTAGAAACCACACAATTGACCAACAATACCTCGAATTAACTTTGATTAAACATTGGCCAAATGGATCATCAATGGCTTCGGGTTTGGCTAAAACACCTGGGAGAGTACACAAGTCCATTCAAAAGCACAAACCCAAGTGGCCCAAGCATTTGTTCAAAATCTCCAGCGTTTAATAATCGAACTGGAAAGGGGAGAGAGAAGGGGCAGAGCGGACAACGACAGCAACAGAAATTACACAAATGCTGAAAATGTCCGCAAGGATGGAAGGGGTTAAGCAGTGGCAATGGGAGAGAGCCACTCAGCAAGGACACTTGACAAAAAAGTTGCATTTATTTATTAAAGTAAAGAAGTCGCTAATAAACTCTTTATAAGGATAATTTACGTCTTCTTCCTTCTTAAATCTTAACACGTTTATATAATATATTGTTAATAACCATAAATATATAAAACACTACCACATAGCTTTTATATTAATTAAAGATTTTTATTTTTAAAATAATTACATTATTTACCAGAATTTTCCCCGAGTGCACCATGAATTTCTGTGGAGTGAATCGTGGTAAAGCAAGGTATCCTGGGTGAGGGTGGAGTCCGGTTTGTGTGGTTGGCACACCCAAAGTGGCATTAGAGATTTATCAAGTGTAGCGTGACGTGGCATGGACTAAGTCACAGGATGCACAGGCCCCCAACCAGCACACACACTCCACCGAAGCTTCCCCCTTTCCATCGAAAGGACACACTCCACACACGGACACATTGCATTACGTGTAGCGTAACAAATGTACAAAAACACGTAAACTCGATGGAAGGACAGAGCTGGAAACGAAGGATTCTGCTGCTGCCAACTGCAGGCAAAACGTGGAAATGGAGCCCGGGACACTTTGACTATTAAGCAGCAGCGACAGGATACAGGATACAGCAGGAGCAGCAGCAGGAGCAGCCTGCTTCTGAGAGCTCCTCACATTCGATACCCTGTAATTTATTAGTAAAATCGTAAAGAGTTTGAGGAGAAGTGGAACTTAAGTCACTTAAATATATATTAACTTACTTTATCTTATTTATTCTTAGTTAAAAGATGAACTAATTTTTAATGAATTCTAAATTTAAGTATTTGTAATAAAACCTTAAATTTTTATATCATATATTTATTTATATATAAATATCACATTTCAAATAATTAAGTTGTACTGTGAATTTATGTTTAATGTAAAGGTAATTCCTTCACCTAAAGGATATCTAACAGTTGTAATCTCCAACTCTTGTCCTTCTTGGACCTTCCACAACCCACTCCCCGCATAATCCTTTCCTCTTCCTGTCGCTTTTTCTTCTACTTCTGCAGGGGGCTATTCGATGACAATCAATGGTTTTTGGTCTGCTGCACACACACTGGACCCAAACTTGACTCAAACTCGCCATCGGAGGAGTTGAGTCGAGGCTACTTTTGGAGTCCTGCGACGCTACATATGCATGGGCATGTGTGCCGTGTCCTGTTTTTGGGTCCTCCGGTTGCTGCTGCCACGCTTCATAAAGGATTCAAATTCGAGTGCATCAAGCGGAGCAGAGCTGAGTGGAGTGGCCGGTCTAATTCCAAATAAATGAAGTGTATGGCAAACAATGTGGTCGAGGAGGTCCAGAAGGGAGCACGAGGAGCACCTCAAATCTGCTGGACAAACTTTATCGTCCTTCACAGGCCAACACCAACTGTGCTCGGTATTTGCTCTCAGTACCTCTCAGCACGAGTATTTCCTTTCCTTTCTTTTTTTCCTACTTTGTGGTTTTGCTGGTGTCTCCTGCCATAAATGCATTTGGCTTTGGCTTTTTCTAGTCCCCGAGTTTGGCCCAAAAATTAATTAACTCTGGCCAATGCGGAATATTGGAACCCTGCGGGCCATGTTACTTTCGGGCTCCTTTGTGGCCTCTGCTGCTGTGTCTACCCGGGCCTAACTAATTAAAAAGTCAACAGAAAACCAATCATAACATTGTGTTGACAATTTTTTTCGGAGATTACTTTAAGCCTTTATTGAGGAGATTTGATGAGTTCATTAGCTAAGGGAGGAGAGGTCTGTGCTATGTAAAAAACTTGGGAAAAATGTGTTTAATTTGTGAGAGAACCTTAAGTAAATACAATATAAATTTAAAGTATAGGAATAATATAAAGACCTTTATTATCCTTTTTTAATTGACGTTTCTTTAATATCTTTTTATTTCTAACATACAAAATATGTCATTTATTTATATTTATTATATATTTTTCTCCTCTCAAGAGCATCTATTATTCGTTCTCAAACTCTAAGCTCATTTATTGAACTCTCATTCAACAAAAAAGGGGGACTTAATCAAGTGCAGCATTTTGTTGTTTCCCTTCAATTTCATGTGCAGCCCGGATTGCAACCGCCCAAAGCTGTCAATCAGACTGTTGCAGGTGGTGCACTGATAGCCACCCTTTAAAAAGCATAAAAAAAAGGGGGAAAGGGTGAGGAAGATCCTGCCGAACTCAAGGCATTTGGCTAAATGTCGCTGATTGCTTTGCAAGACAAAAGGCGCAAAAAAGCGGCGAAGTCCTTGCCAGTCAAACATTGCATAAAATCCCATTTAATGCCAAGCCAAGTCACATGTGTTTGCCGCTGCACCACTCAAGAACACATTAAAAAAATTCCCAGCAACTTAAAATAATAAATTTCAATTAACAAAGTATATAAGAAAATGTTTGAATAAATTTGATGAATGTACAAACATTGTATCAATGCTTTTAAAGTTGTTTTAAGACCTGAAATTCATTTCTTAAATTATAATAAAATTTAAACTCAATTTCTATATAGTCTCTGCTTCGTTATTTCTCGTAATAACTTCTTATTAAATTAAATTTTCTCTCCGTGCACCATGCACCACCCACAGCACTCACCGTCGAGTGCAGTTTTCTCTGCCATTCTAATGGAATTTTCCTCATGACTTAATTTAAACAATAAATGCGCTCAATTGAATGCAATTTTCATTCGTTGGTTTCGCTTCTCCTTTTCGGTTCTTTTATTTTTTCTAAAAATATTGTAAGGGATATTCGAGCCACGTCCTAGTAAAGGATCCTGCGGTTACACACCACTGATAAAGCCACTTGAGTGCAGCATGGGGGAATCCCGTCAGGAGCACTTTTTCGATGACGTTTGCAGTTTCTTTTGTGCCCGAGTCCTTTGTGTGTTGTTTCCGTTTGCTTTGCTCGCTTAATAAACGTATACAATTTGTTAATTTGTACAGGATCAAACATGAAAGTCGTCCTGTGCTGCTCGCCGTCGCTTCCTGCTGTTGCTGCTGCTGCTGCATCCTGGTAATTAGTTCCTCTTGCTAAAGCTAAACTCCGAGAAGCTAATTAGATTTTGGGCGAGGCGAAAAAAAGATTTCATTAAACGCATGCGACGGCGGCAGGATAAAGCCGGCAAAAAAGGCTTAAGTGGTGAGTGGAGATTTATGGGAAATTAGTTTGAAAACAAATGGAAAATGTTGGAGAAAAAGGACATGGCTTTAGGAGGCGGTAAAAAAGGGAAGAGTTTACTTAACTCGACTTAAACTCAAAATGTTACATGTAAGAAATAAAATAAATAAATATCCAGACACAGAATTAAAAAACAAAGCTAACAAACATTAAAAATATTTATTAGCTGCTTAATTAATTATATCCTTATTTCTAAAACCTCTTTAAATTAAATTAAAGCCAACTTTAAACTCTTTATTTAAATGAGCAGCAACTCAAACAAATTAATTCAGCATTTCTAACCGGCAAAACCGAATGACAGCAAAAAATCAGTGTTTCATTAATTAAATTAAAATCCACTTAGAAGCTCATTAAATGCAAATCTCAACGGGCAAAATAAAACATAGAAAAAAACACACACAATGAAATCCGAATCGAATGGCGGAAAAAGAAAAACAATTCTAACCACAAAAACGCATTAAATGATTTGCGTAATTTACACAAAACAAAAACAACAACAAATTGGTCCTAAGGTTTGCCCAGCAAAAAATAAGGGTAAGCCGAAACCAAATAGCAAAAAAAATAAATAAATAGCGGACGACAACCGCATGTTAATTAAAAATCAAACTAATTTCCTAATTGCAAAGCTTACCAATCATTAAACACCAAAAACGGGGAAAAACCCGAAACGCACACCGAAAAAATCCCCTGAAATTCCTTTGATTTATTTCCAAATGGGGGATCGGAGAACGGACCATTTGACCAATTGTCACACGATTAAGCAGACAAATTTGAAAATAATTTTTCATTAAATGCAATGCAAATCAAATGGAAAGCCAATCTGTGGCAGATGTCATGGGGGGAAGGGGGGAAGAGGGTGTGAGGAGCAACCAGAAGGGGGTAACACTGCATTAATCCTGTTACACGTCCATGTTCCGTGGCGGCTTTATAAAATTGTGTGAGAAAGATGAGTGCGACATTGTTTGTGGTATGATCTGATACCCTTTTTATCGAAGGCTTTATAATGGGTAATTTTTGAAGTTTAAAGGGATTGGGAATCGAAAGATTATAAAATGAATAAAATTGTTTTATAAAATTAAATTTATTATAAATGTAATTTGACTATCATTAATGCAAAGAAAAATATAGGAACCTTATCACTTAATAATTAACTAAAAAATATATTTGGCCAGCAACCGTCACTTGATGTCAGGGATGTTAGAGACAGTTAGGAATTATAAATGCACATGTGGGAGATTTTTTCTTAAGTTGTTAATATATTTTATAATATTTATTTATTACAGGATATCAGTACCTCGTTTCCTTTAATTTCCCTTACATGTTTGTAACCTTTTTGGGCTTAATTAAAATCCGCAAAGCAATGTGTTTTCCATTCCGTCCAACGCCACTCCCGGAAAAGTAGGCAACACACAAAAAAAGGAATTTGCATATCACAAGCTGATGCCAAACACAAAAAAAAGCCTATACCACCGATATGGATGCAGATATATATATATATTTGCATATAGGAGGGTCGGGTCTATGTGCAACATATTGGCTGGAAGGAAGTAAACAGCAAAACAAACACACATTCGGACTCAATAAATTTCAATTTATTTGCGTAAATCATTTATTTTGCGTAATTTTCAGCTTAATTTCCAGCGAGAAAAAAAGTTCGAGGCTGGGGCTTTTAGAGGGTTTATGAGGGAAACCCTCATAAATCAATTAGGAAGCTGTGTGCCAGATTTTGGCAGCCAATTTTTGGTTTTGCGGCTTATTTGCTTTGCATAATTTTTTGTTTTTGTGTTTCCCCTCGTTTTCCCTCTGCGTGTGGAATTTGTTTTGACATTTTGCGGTGCAGAATTTGGGTTTCGGTTTTTGCTCAGGTGTTAGGTACACATTGTACACATATGATACAACTCCGTTTTGGTTATGATTAATTGCGCGTTTGAGGCTGATTTATGAAGTGCCCTCGGTCTAAGCCAGTTGCAACTCATTACTTTGGCGAAAAGGGTTGCAAAGATGGACCATTGGCGTTGGCCAGGCAATTAGTGTAATGGATGTTGAGTAGTTTGGGGTTAAGCTGAAGGAGGGGTTAAGGATTTGTTGCTTTAAATGGGAGTGAAATATTTAGTGGATTGTAGTATGAATACTAAATATAAATGGTTGGTCTTGAAAGACTATCTTTAGCTTCCAAAATATATTATAAAATTTAAATAAATATTTAATATTAAAAGTTTCTTATAAATTACATAATTTTCTTCTAAAAATATCTAAGGCATGGATTACTTCAAAAACAATGTCAAGAATTAACCCTTTCTTGAATCTAAACTCCTTTTCCCTGCGGTCCTTATGATTCCTGCAAGTGAAATGTTTACACAATCGCCGCTGAGCTCGGTTTGCCCAACGACCAAACTTCAACAATAGCAAAAAACAAAACTCTGGGCCCAAAAGCCGACAAACCAAACAAATGCCCGGCAGCTAGCAGATATTTCCGGATATATCCGCGGCCGGAACCGCGACTTCTTCACGGCGCAATCAAGCGTATGAGCAATTTCACGTGGCAATTAAAACAAAGACGCGGCGCGCCGGCACACGTAAAGGCTTTGCAGCTGGGAATCCTTTTTAGTCCTTTCCAACCCGAAAAATTGCTCTCACAAGCGGAATCAGCAACAGCTTCTCAACTTTTTCTCGCTGAGAGTTTTTCTTGAATTAACTTGACAGCCAACGGCGTCCGCTTTGCGAGTGCCAGCGACAAGAACAATAAACACGAAAAGTTTAATTCTTTTGTGGGAAGTGGAATAAGGGATACCCTATAAACCAATCAGAATTTATATTTATAGATTTTTATAAACATTATTGAGTAATTTTGAAATTAGTTGCTTGTTCTAATTCTTAATAGAGGTGATATTATTAGGCCAGGACACTTTAAGATATTTAAATTTTATTTAAGAAAATTCTATTCTCAAAATATATTTATTAAAATTTATAATAAATTTGTAATGTTACATTTTTCTTCTACTTACTTTTCTATTGTCTTATATACCCAATTTCCCAACTGAATAATATAATTACCCTGCACTCCCATTCTTCCTGAACAAAGTTAAACAAATGTAATAATTGTTCGGGCAAACTTCTGTGCAAACACTGGCGGCAGTCGCAGGCTTTTCGGTCCTGTCGGCACGTTCATCCTGTCGGCATGGATTCGGGCAATTTGCTGTTTTTCCTGCTAATGTTTGTCGCCACTACTACTACTTTTTAGGGCCGAACTGTGATTGTTTCTACTTCCAGCTGGATTTGTTTGGACTGAGCCGCGTGTCCTGCTAATGCGCCTGGGGGTGTTAAAGTCATCCCACTGCCACTGTAGAGACACTCAATGGGTTCTATTATTTTTTTGTGTGATTCGATTTTGATTTTTGACGAATTTGTGTTAGTTTTTTCTGTCCGACTGCGTGGCGTGTGTCCGTGTAAATGTTTTGCAATTGTTTGTTGGCATTTGTGCGTGTGCCTCACGCACTCTACGCACTCCTGTTGGATTTTGGGACTTTCAAGGACCTTTCCGGCACCAACCACCTAGATAACAAAAGCCACGAGACACGTTTTCCATTTAAGTTGATGCAATTTCTCAATTGGAAATTAGAAAATGAAGTCATTTGAAAATGTTTTCAAGGGGTTTTGAGTTGCTCGATATCATGGTAAAATGGGATCGGTGGAACTCGAGTGGTTTAGCAACGGGCGTGGCATCGGTGGGTTTTTATAATGGCACTCTCTGTGCGTCATAATAATGGGTTTAATTTGACAGAACTGCTGAGCGGGGTTTGAGAATAGTAATTAGGGAAATATAAAGGATATCAAATCGGAATATTATAATTTAAGAAGTCAAGGAAGAGAGGAAAGCAAAATCAAATTCTTAGAAACCTATTTTACAAGGTGAAAATAACAATACAAAATTTATAATAAAATAAAACATAGGCGTAACTTTTGCCAAAAGAAATACGATTTTTTTTAATTTAATTATTTTGTTTGTAAAATTAAATACAGTAAACATTAATTT
>VNJS01006568.1:0-36520 GCA_008042575.1 Drosophila watanabei | reverse complement strand
TCTCTCTCTTCGGTTATCGCATAATGACAACTATTTGGGGGGCTTGCTGGGAGCGAAAGTTGGGATGGATGGATGGATAATTATTTGGGGTTTTGTAACAGAAGAGCTCTCCCCCGAAAAAAAAAACAACAACTAATTGACCATTATTTAAATGATTTTTTTGTGTGTGTTTCGTTGTGGAAATTGCTTTTTGAATATAGATTTTTAATAACTCTCTCTATCTTTCTTTTCTTCTTGTAATTATGATTATCCAACAGCTTATTACTCCAATTCATATTACATATAACTAGTTAAAGAATCCTTTTCCTAAAGCCAACCATTAGCCTCTTCTTGTTTCTAACTTGTGTTCCCCCAAGTGTTAGCTGGAAAATATATCTAAAAAATATATATTTTCATACTTTAAACCTAATCAACCTTAAACCTGATCAATTCTTTATAAATTCCCCAATTTCCTTGCCAAATTTCCCCATTGTAAATCCTTGTGTTTTCCTTTTGACTAACTGAAACCTTTTCCTTTCTCTTGTCTCTCCTTCAAACCTTGCAGATCTTGGAACCCTTAGTAGCCACCACAGCAGCATTGGCAACATCAGCGTCAACAGCAGCAACATCCCTGCAGTAACCTTGATCACCAGCAGCAGCAACATCTCCACCAGTGGCAGCAACACGAATACCGGCAAGAAGACATCCTCCGAAGTGGTGATACCAACCAAGCCTTTGGCTGCAATCCAGAGTCCCGGCAAAATGGAGCTGCTGAGCAGCAGCACAATTGGTGGAACCACAACGACAACAGCCACACATCACCTGCACCAGGCGACGACCACAAAGCAGTTGCTGGTTCAGGATTACCTGAGCTACGCCTCGCCGCCGACCTACTCCCGCCTGCCGCCCGACGGCCATGAGTTTCCGCCCAACTTCAGCGAGCCCCTGATCATGCACAGCAGCCATCCCCTCAAAGTGACCGGCACAGAGCTCGGCTACGAGATCCAGAATGGCAAGGATGAGGGCTTAAGCTCCAACTCCAACTCGGCGGCACCGCCTCTGCCCAAGACAGGGCCACCGCCCACAGTGCCCCGGAAGGTGTACCGCCAGGATTTGGTGATAAATGTGGAGCCAGCTCCCAGTTTGACGCGCGACTACCAGAGATCCCTGAGTGGCGGGGCACCGCGGAAGCCAAGTGATTGGCGGAAGGACGAGAAGTCGGAGAAATCGGTGCGGGACAAGATCGCCATGTTCTCGTCCAACAACGAGCTGGATGCCATACCCCCAGCTCCGACTAATGCAACCATAAGTTCATCCTCCTCCTCCTCGTCCTTCTCCCGAAAACCGATGAACCGCAGCAGTGAGAATCTGCTGGACAGCTGCTCATCCCCGGCAGTTCCCTCGCTCAAGACCCGCGCCATGAGCGTCGAGAATCTGAACGATGTCCAGCGACAGTATCAGTTGGCCAAACAGCTGCCACAGTTGCACGTGGCCGACTCCATGTATTCCCTGAACACGGCCACGTCTCCGGCCGCACAGAGCTACGCCTCACTGCCCAGGCGGAGTCACGGCGGATCCTATTCGGCGGGCGTAGAGCGAAGGATCAGCTTCTCTGGCGAAGGCGGTGAGGCGGCCAATCGAAAGGCGGCCATCACCAATATCCTAGAGCAGCGACGGAGGAGTCTGTCAAAGCTCCGGGGTCTGGTCATACCCGAGAGACCCCAGTTGCTGGAGCCCATCCTGGACTTGCCCGAGATCAAGAGCCAGGTGAAGGCGGCCAGTGGCGAGGATAGCACAGACAGCGGTCTGGGCGAGAGCCATCGCAGCACCACAACTCCCAGGAGCAGCCAAGTGGGAGTGTCCGGCAGTGTGTCCGGCAGCAGCTACCGCAGCATCTTCTCCAACCAGAGGAGACCCGCCCTGGAGCAGCAGCTCTCCCAGCCGCCGGCCAAGCCTCCGAGGACCTCTCTGACGCCCCTACACCCGAGGACCATGATGATGCCGCCACCACCGCCGCCTCTGGATCAGGAAAGCGACACGGACTCGGTGTTCTCCAACACAGCCCGTGTGGCCACGCCGCCGGAGAAGTTCGCCCTGACCCGAACCCTCAGCTCCGAGACGAACACTTCGATAGCCAGCTCCAACACCTCGACTCTGACCTCGGGATCCTCGGCTGGCTCCCAGGCCAGCTGCAGTTCGCTGGGCAGTACCCCGGCCGTGGACCTCACCCGGCGCGTGCTCAAGAGCCAGGTGAGTGGCAACGATGGAGAGTCCGTGGTGCTATCCAGCCGGAAGAGCATCTTGGCTTCGGCCAAGTGCCGCAGTGCCAAGAGCCGGGGACAGGAGGAGGACAACGACAGCACCGATGGCGAGGCGTGCTCCTTGGCCAACCGCCGGATGAAGCCCATTTCCAGCTACAAGCTGCAGCAGCAGCAGCAGCAGCACATCCAGATGGGCAAGCAGCAGCAGCAGCAGCAGCTGGTGGTCGACAAGCTGATCAATGTGGCTGCCTACGTGGAGCTGACCTCGGATACGGACGACAGTAGCCGGCGATCCGATACGCCGGCCAAGATCAGTGCCATGTTCATCGATGAGGAGCGCAAGGCCAGCTTCAAGGGTGATCCCGTCCAGCAGCTGGCCAAAATCAAGGTGGAGCCAATGGTAAAGCCACTGGTTACCATGGCCCTGCCCTCGCCGAAGCGGGAACCCGTGAAACAGCAGACCACCGCCGAGCTGCGCGAGAAGTTCGAGCGGAGCGCTGCTGCTCAGACCCAAAACCACTCGCCAGTGATCCACAAGATAGCCCAGCAGAAGCCTCATCATGAGCGCTTCTCCTCGCTGGACTCCCTGGCCTCCAGTTCCTCGGGCGTGAGCTCCACCACTCAGAATGTGAGCACCACCCAGGAAACGGCCACCGAGTTTGGTAGCTTCTCCTCTTTGGGCAGTAACCAGAGCCTGATCACCGCCCAGGATGTCCAGCAGATTGTGGAGGAGGCCGATCCTCCGCTGAAGACCCCCGAGGCGTTCATCATTGTCCTGCAGCGTGATAATCCCGAGAGCAGCATTGGCATCACTCTGGCCGGAGGTTCCGATTATGAGGCTAAGGAAATTACGGTGAGTTTGGGATCTTTTACGTTAAGTAATTAATATTTATATTTATAATTTCCCTTTGCAGATCCACAAGATCCTGAGCAACACTCCAGCGGCCAAGGATGGGCGTCTCAAGAAGGGCGACCGCATCCTGGCCGTCAACGGCATGAGCATGCGAGGATTGACGCATCGCGAGTCCATCAGTGTGCTAAAGGTAAATTTTGTATTAAAATAAATTAATAAATTAACTTATAAGTTATATCCCCTGTTTAGACCCCCCGACCCGAGGTGGTGCTGGTGGTAACCCGCTCCGAATCGCTGGTGGTGAAGGCTCTCACCAAGAAGCGCTCCTCCCTCGGCTCGCTCAGCTCGCTCAACGAGAAGCCCACGGAGCTGGATTATGAGCGCAAGAGGAACTACCACAAGGCCTCCCGATCTCTGGACTTGGACCTGGACATTGTGTCCAATGAGGCAGGCGGTTCGCCGGTGGCCACAACACCCAGCACCGGATCCGTGAGTCCGCAGCAGCCGGCGAGTTTGCACGACGAGGATGCGGAGGCCACCATTGCGGGAATCCGAGCCAGAAGGCAGTTGTCCCGCGGCGATGCCGCCAAGCTGAGCACAAGTGAGCTGCTGGAACGGGCTGCGGAGGCAAGGAATGCCATTGCGGCGGAGATTCGGGCACAAGGTAAGCTTAAAATAAGGATAATATGAAATTACAAAATTATTTAACCTTAAAAAACGAAGCTTTAGGTTAGTAATTAACTCTCTATCTTGTAAAGATTTGTTTTTTCGGTTGTTTATTTGTACAAACCTTGAAGTATATTTCCATTGAATTCATTTTATTTGTATTTACTGTTCGCAAGTATCTTAATCTTAAAATCAAAGATGTTCATTGTTAATTTATTTGCCACAGAAATAGTTCTGAATGTGAAATTAATTTCCTTTCCGGCCAAAAGTATGCTACAAAATGTTGTAATTGCAACATGAGATATGGCTTCATACTTACATTTACAATTAAAATGAATTTAAATTTATTTTAAATGTATAAACATTTCTCTAACAATTATGCATTCAAAAAGAAACAAAATCAATTTCTTTTGAGTTTTTTTGTTTAAATAATTCAATTTGTAGTTCAGAAAGGGAAGTGTAAGTTTCCCTTAATACATGTTCTTGTATTTCCTTTCTATGTTATTTTAAATTTTTTATTAATTTTGTAGCATTTATTTATTATTATTTACCTCGATTATTTTTATTTTGTATCATTTGTATATTATTATTCACCTTGAGATTATTAAATATAAAATACTCTCTTTTATTCTTCAGCTGAGGATGCGGCGGCCAGTGGAGGCGGAGCGCGTTGCGTGGAGATTGTCAAGGACAGCTGTGGTCTGGGCTTCTCCATTGAGGGAGGCTTCGATTCGCCCTTGGGAAACCGTCCCCTCATTGTCAAAAAGGTGTTCATGGGTAAGCGAGTCATTTGTCATGCTGCTCCCCAAAGAAATTAATTAATGCTCCTTCTTCTATAACCAGGTGGCGCCGCCCAGAAGACCAACCAGGTGCGTAATGGCGACGAAATCCTGAGCATCAACGGTGCCTCGACGGCGCGAATGACGCGCGTGGATGCCTGGAACTATATGAAGCAATTGCCGCTGGGACCGGTCAAGATTAGCTTCGCCTAGAAGAGATTTGGTTAAAATACAAAAAAGAAAAAGCCAACGAAGAAGGGGAAGAATGCGCCACAATTTTTGTTAGATTTAAGCTAATTAGTTTGGTTACCCCGCAATCGGTCTAACCTTGTCTTGGGGGTCTTGCCAATCCGATGGATGGATGGATGCTGCGAGCGATTTGTTTTTTGCATTTAAACGACAAACCCTTAATTGTATGCCTAATTTTATGAGATATTTTATATATAAAGTGCAATTGTTTAAACTCTTACAACAGATCGATGATTGTATATATAACTAATCGACACTAATTTACGTATTTAAACATAAACAAATTTAATCGAAGCCAGCCCTTGGTGGCAGCGCTTATTTCCTTATACAAAACTTATTAATCAAACGAGAAAAAAACAAAAAAACAAAACGAAACAATTATATTTTATGCCATAAATTATACGGGAACGTTATACATGTATATTATTTTAAAAAATTTATTATATTATTTAAAGACAACAACAAAAACACAATAATTACGTATACAAAAGTATTTGCTAAAATAAACAATATGAACTTATATCACAGAAACCCTGAAAAAATATGTTTTTAATTTAGAAAAAGAATTGTCAGGTTTGTATTGAAATTTTATTTTATTTATAGGTACTTTTGCCAATACAACTTAATGATATAACATGTTCTTTTTTAACAAAGTTAAAGTTAGTAATCAGTTATCAAGTATCAGCTAATCAATTAGCAATCACATTTTGTTAATATTAGTATTGTCTTTTTGCTGCGCTTAAATTCGAAAATCGGTAGGCTTGAGAGCCTTGAAAGTTACAAATATTTCTGAGGCTTGGGTGTCAGCCTTGGCATCAGCAGCTGCGAGCCGAAGCGCTGCTGCATTGGAGTTGAGATTGACGGCGCCGATACGCTTTCATTGACCACTTCGGAGTTGGCGTTCGGTGTGGCCCTTTCGTTGGCAAAAATCTCGCCCAGCAAATCGTAAACACGACGTTTGAAATACAGCTTCTCCGTAAAGTTCATTTGGTTGATTTCCGGGCGAAGACCCAGCAGGAATGCTTCATCAAAGTCCAAAGGACGTTCTGCATTTCTACTAGAGAAAGAAGGCTAAAAATAATGAAACGTTAATTAATTAAAATATAAATAACAGCTAAAGATAAAGATATTATTGTAGTAATATAAACCCCCACCTGAACGTTTTCCTTGCTTCTTTTGGGCAAACGCTTTCGGTTCCTGGTAATTTTATTTATAAAAACCTCATCGGAAGAAGGAGAAGATGTTTCGACATCTTCGGGTTCGTTTATGTTGCGCCTCTGCGCATGCTTCACCTCGGAGATGGTTTCCACTTCAGGTTTGAGGTCCTCATCGCTTTGGTCCTGCTGCTCCTCCCGACTCTTGACCGTGGAGCGTCGACCCTTTGGAGGAACGGGAACACCGGGAGTTATATAATTCTGAAGGAACTCCAACTCTTTGTTCAAATAATATGTAGTTGCTCCGGAATGTTCCCTAATGGAGCGAGCATAGCTGTTGCGCATATTGCGCCAGCGTTGATGACAGATTTTGGCTAAATAAATTGGAAAAAAAATAAATTAATTAAAAACAGGTTAATTTGTAAATAGAATAAGTTAAAAGAAAAATAAAATAAAAATGTTACGATGTTAGTTGGAAGCTTAACAGGTAAAGACCTAACTATTTATTTATTTTAATTAATTTTATTAAATAAAATTAGTTTAAAGATTTTCAACAATTTAAGTCAAAACTTACGCGGAATATTAACCTTCTTTCCAATCTCTTTCCACACATTTTGAAGAGCCTTAGTTTTCGAAAAATTGGCATCTGAACGATCATATATACACGGATATTCAGCGACCAATCGGCAGATTCTTGCGTTTATAGTGTATGTAGTATCCGGCGGTTGGCTCATATTTATTTTCCTTTTGCGCGTATTCATTTTAGTGAAGCAACCAATCAACTAAAATAAAAAGAATTTTACAAGTTATTATTTTTTTTCTAGTAAAGCTGTACGAGACCATTTATGTTTTACAAAAACAAAAGAAATATTATAATTATATTCTAAAATGTTAGTTGCAAAGAGATTTACACACGATTAATAATGATATCATTATTTATTAGATGGGAGAAATAGTTTATATGCTGAAGGTGCACGACATTCGAAACGTTTCCGAAACACATGTCGCCTGTGCCGTCAACAGCTGCAACACTGGTCTATACGTCGCGCTGCAACAGTTATTTTGCGGCTAACGCGCTTAAAGTTACCTGGATTCAGTTAGTAATAGTTATATTTCATTTGTAGCACTCTTTCTAAACGGCAAAAAGTTATTAATTGCCGGGCTTTTGCAGTTCGCTATTTGCAATTCGCTCGTTAACTCTGTTCTGCAATACTATATGGCTGCGACATTATCACTGTAGCAATGCAACAGTAATGACAGTTGCAAAAAGAACACTAGATAGCTAGTCTTTTATTTAAACATTTGAATACCAGAAGCTGCTAATATAAACAAAACACTGTTGCCGGCAAAATATGCCGCGGAATTCGGCCAAGTACACAGGCGCAGTGAGTTTACTTTTAATAACAACGGGGTTTGTGCTTTCGTACGGCATGCACCCCTAAAGAGAGCGAGAGTTCACACAGCGCCACTGGCACACACACACACAAACATAAGTTGCTTTCAAAGAGAGCGACAGCGCTGCCAGACCGAAATTGAAGCAAATGCTGTTTTTTTAAAGCTGGCAAGCTGGTTCGATCAGTGAAGAAACTACTAACGCTTTGTAAGATATTAAAATAAATAAAGAAAGTAAGCCAAAAATATAAAAATAAAAATGGTAAGTTAAAAAAAGGTAAAAATGATTTTTGACGTGTGTTTAGAGTATTTGCAGTTAAATAAATAAAATGTAAATTTAGTTAGTCATTTAGTTCAAAAAGTTAATATTTAGACATTTTAAAACTGATTACAAATTTAAGAAATCGGAAAAAATACGTACAAAGATCGTAAAAAAATGCCAAGAACAATATTACCTTTCGTTCTCTCAAATTTAATTAATTTAACATTACAAAACAGGTTGAGTAGCAATCGTGTGCCCGTTCTGTCAGAGTAAATTTAGCGAGCTGTTTACTGACCTTCCCTGGTAGTTTCTTGCTCCAACCCTCGTTCGGACTCGTCGACTCGCCTGCGAACCGTGCTCTCCCTCGCTCTCTCTCGTGTGTGTGTGTGTTTGTGTTTAGCTCGCGTTTGGCAGTGTTTGCTGCGTTTGCCATTCGGCGTTTCGTTTCGGCTGCTGCGCGCGTGTTGTTGTGTTTTTACGTTGCGTTTGTGCTTGTGATTGCGGCACGATTCTAGCCAAATTCTGTCGATAGAAACGCAAGGACAGTGATGAGCGGTGCGACCAAGGAAAATGTGCAGCTGCTGGCGGCGGTGGTGAAGCACCCGGCGCTGTACGATCGCAACGACGAAAACTACAGGAAGCGCTTGCCCAGCGAGAATTCCTGGGACATGGTGGCCTCGGAGGTTGGAGGGTCGGGTGAGTAAGCGAGATGGGGCTGCGGTGTTGCGTAGCAATGGGGCAGTGTTGGGCAACGGCAAAGCGCGCACACTTATCGGCCGTTATCGGGTATCGCCTAGCGAGGGAGCGGCCGAGTTGGCAGCTCCTCCGTGCGCTGTGCTGCATTAGTGTCGGTGATGGCAATCAAGCAGCTGCCATCGATTAATTCGAAAATAACGAGTCGAGTCTCCTGTTGAATGAAATTGCCCTTCGGCTTAATTCTCGCAATTGCAAACTGGTCATATCGGGGGGATAAGCTAATCCTATTTGATTAATTAGCAGTTTGATTAACTATTAAAACATTAAAACTTTAATAAATATTGTAGCTTGGGTTATTAAATAAGGAGAAAAATGTTTTTTTTTTATATCCAGTTAAAAATATGATATTTTTTGAACTTAAGAGGTACAAAAATAATAACATATAATAAATCAGAAAAATTATATATCAACAAAAACAAATTACATCGAAAATATTTATTATTTACAATAAATCTTGTTTAATATTATTAATATATTTATTATTGGGCATTCACTTTGAATAAAATAAATCTTTATATTTTTAACAAACTTGCAGAAGAAATAGTTTTGAATTCTGGGGAGATACGTTTTAAAGTTTAAATGTGAACAGATTTAAAATATTATTTTCACAATAATTTGACATAAACATGGAAGCAGATTTTAACTTTTCATTTTAGATTTTAATTTTAATTACAATTTAGCTGACATACAAAATATTATTATTAATAATTTTAGTCGAAGTTTGCAACGCATTCCAAAAATTATAGGATCTATAAACCAAATATATTTTTATCAGCAAATATTACCAAACTTTGTAATTAATTTGTTTTAAAATGAAAAATTCAATAAGCTTGTTAACTTAAAAAAAAAAAAAAATAAAAAATAAAATGCACAAAATTGATTTCCGAATAAAAATTAATGCGTTTTTGGCTTAGTTAGGATATTTGTAAACTTTAATATTTTTCAATAATGTAAAACTTTCCATTTAAAGTAAAATATTGTATAAAGTTAAACAACAAATTTTCAAAATTACATTATGAACAATTTTAATTTTTAAAATGTTTTACGATAGATCCTTAAAACCCCAGAAAAATTTAATTTTATTAAAGTTTTTGCACCTGATTAACCAAAGTTTTCCTTTAATTATAATTATAATTTTCTTATATTATTTAATGCTGGCTATAATTATTTTCCACTCAAAACATACCGAGTTTTGATTTTATGGAACAACGGTTGCCAGTTAGCGGCATTTAGGCGAGTAGGGATTGCGATTTATTTCTTTTGATGAACACCTGAGTTTTATTTTAATTTTAATGCATTTGTCGCTATTTATATAAATTTTTCCGAAAAATTTATTAGCCAGTTCTGATTCTTTTGGCTAAAAAAACAGCGGGGAAATATTTGCAGTAACCATTATTTATCCTTGCAAACGCTAAACACATTTTTTGTGGCTAGCGCTAATAGCTGGTAACGATAACATCCAAATGCACAGACTAAACTGCTTCGTAAACACATTTATCGATAAGGGCATTCAAAATTACAACTCAAATATTTTAATAAATAAAAGGATAAACTTTCTCTTAATATATAATTCGGTTTATTTATACACAGTGGATCTACTAAAATTTAAAACCCTAATTGAAAAAATGCATAGCTCAGAAAGTAATGAGTTCCATATCGAAACCACTCTTCTCCTTATGACATCTTAACGATATATTTTTATTAACACCATGCAACCCTGACAATTTTGTCTACATTTTGTGTTATGACGCTCACTCCCTGAAATAATTGTTTTCACTATTTCCGGTAAACCGACGAGGTCGATGTTTTAAAGTGCTTCGAAGAATATTTAACTGTGAGTTAATATTAATATATTCGTTTGTGATTAAAATACGTGCCAGCTCTCTGATGTAAAGAAATTCATTTCATGTAATTGTAACAAAGCCATAAGGTAAATTTTTAGTTAGTTTAGTTTGCATTTGGTTTCATGTCACAATTTTGTATATACATATGTATGTACATTCATCTGCAACCTTTTGTCTGTATATATGTACATACATATATTGGTATGTACAAAAACATCTGCATTTTGGTATTTTTTACTCAGCATATTTTTACATCGATTGATCCTTACTTCTTGGAATTCTTATTTTCGTAATTTTGCACCAGGGGACATCGAAGCTATTTATTGTTTATTTAATTTATTTTTATTTTCGAAAATGTTTACATATGAGTCTTTAATTAGATTTTTAACTTTAATTTAAAGTGTGCTACACAGTAATAAAAATAATATTACTTAGGGAATGCGTTGTAAATATGTTGCGAGACACTTATGTAACACTTGTTTGCTTATGCATATTTTTTATGTATGAACATGAATTCATAAATCTAGAAACAAAATTGTTAAGCTGTCGACGCCATGATTGTATAATAATAATAATATGAACTATTCTATTAATTCCACAGACCGTAAAATTATTCAATTATTGTATTATCAACTACTAAGATAAAGAAACAAGGAAAAAGTTGTACTACCGAGGCTGAAAAAATGTCTCTATAATATTATTTTAAATTTTTTTAAATATAACTTATCTATATTAAAACATTTACAGCCCTACAGTTTTTTTTAAAGTACCTTGTTGTTAATATAAATGTAAGTTACAAAGTTTACATTTAAAAATAGAAAATTGAATCTGTAATTGCTTATTTATTTTTTGACCTTTAACAAAATAAAACAATCGACTTCGACTTTGCGTAATAATCCGATTTGAGTTTGTTTTCAGGTTTCGTTTGCACTTTGAATTGCTGTTAAAAAAAAGCCCACTTATATTTTTATATCCTTGCAGGGTGTTATAATTTCAGTCAATTTTTTAATTTACTTTAGTTTTCAATGCTGATTTCTTAAACTAATAAAAACTAGCATATAAAAATATTCCGAAAGGAAATTAATGAATTTTTGGCGTATTTGTGATCGATTTTTATGATCCAAAGTTAAACTGCAAGGGTTTATAAACTTTGGCTTCTCGAAGTTAGCTTCCTTTCTAATTTTTAATATAGGTTAAACTTGATGGCTTTCATGCTTTGAGGTTAAACACAGTTTGTAGATAGATATATCTAATTGGAAATAAAATTAAAGATTTTTGTCGTTTTAAAAATATGAAATTGGCAGGTACAGCTACATTACAACATTGTTGCAGGTAACTTATTAAAATCACTGCTGATTGTCGAACGGTGTCCTTTACAGGTCAGATGTAAGATTGGGATTTTATATGCTTGTTATATTATTGCCCTAGAATTTTGACTAGCTTTTCCAGCCCAGTATTCGAGTGGGTGAAAAATAACATCTGCCATCCAGTGGGTGCTACCTGGATGCAGTAGGATTTAATTTAATTTTTACCTGTCTCCTACTAACTACTGTCTTTCTCTTCCTTTTCGTTGCAGTGGAAAAGTGCAAGCGGCGCTGGCGTCAGTTGCGAAACGATTACACACGCTGGTTAAACGCCGACGCCAACCGGCGACGACACGGGCAGCGGCGACTCGCGTATCCCTTGCAGGAAGAATTTCGCTTTCTGGACCGCCACCTGAACTTGGCCGACGCAACGAACGACGAGGAGCCCAGCGGATCAGAGAAGGATAGGGACAGCAACAGGGACAGCGAGAGCAGGGACAATACCAGCGCTTCCTTAAAAGGCGACGCCGCCCCTGACGATAAGTCAGTCAACGACGAATCCTCGGTAGCTCAACTTCTCGCAGAGGAGGATCCTGCGGATAAGAATTCAACAAAGGAAAGGCCAAAGCCGAAAAAGGTTGCTCAGGAAAAATTAGTAGAAAAGGATACCGGAGAGGAACCAGAAAGAACTCTCGACGAGGATAGTTACTTGCAGTCCGACCAGGAAGGCGACGAGCCCATTGAAGAGGAGCATCTGGAGCAGCTAGAGGAGGACTTTGAGTTCGAAGAGGAAGAAGAGGAATTGGTGCAGGACAAGGAAAAGGAATCGTTGTCGGTAAATACCGAAGATTCACCGGCTAGCCAGTCGGAGTTCTTTATCAAACAGAACAAGGAGCCCCACCTGATGATTATTGGCAAAAAGAACGCTACGCTTTCGGGTAGCGAAGCTCCTGACGCCGAGGCCGAGGACTCCAATCTGGACGATCCACTGGATGACGAGATCGCAATGCAGGCTAGCTTGGACGAGGCAAAGATCGCACGCAGAAGGGACAGCGTACAGTCGCCCAACCGTCGCCTTCGCCGGGTCAAGGATGTTCCCATTAAGAAGCCCACCCAAGCGCCGAGGGTCACGCGCCATCAGCGCCGCAAGTCCATGTCCCTGGCAGCGGGGCAAAGTATTAGGAGCTCCACGTCGCCCGTTAAGATGACACCGGTGCCCAGAACAGTGGGGGCCAGCAAGACAGTTCCGGTTAAAAAGTCAGTCACTCTCAAAGATGGCTACTTCTCCCGACCGGCAACGCCCGCAACTGACGGCAGGCAAGGCCCCCGGCAGAGTCTGACTCAGAGCCAGCCGCAGAGGCCACCGCTTATGCGACGTCTAACTACAAGTGGCAGCCGTTCAGAGACCCCGACACCTCCGCCAAAAAGAGGCAGGCCGCCAAAGAAATTTGTAGTGCCGCCGCGTTTCGGGAGTCCACAAGTCAGACAGCCGTCACCGAGTACGCCCAAAGTTATACCCATCCCCAAGGCCAGCTCCGCGGTCATGAATGCTGGCACCAGCATTGCCAATAAGGTACTGCCCACCACGAACCCAGCGGGAAATCTTGCCAAAAGGGTAACCGCAACCACTCTGAAACCGATGGAGAACGTAACTGTAATGAGCTATAGTCCACTCGCGAGCAGCAACCCAAGCTCCGCCGGAAGCATTGGCAAACCCATCAGCAAGAGTAGTCCCTCGGGTGTGGCCACCAGCACCAGCACCGCCGCCGCAGTTTCGGCCAATGCGGTGCCATTCAACCAACCCAATCCGAGCCTGCTGAGGCGATGCGAGCGGACAACGCAAACTGAATGCCAGGATATCTTCTCCGATGAGCATTTCCTGGAGATGATACGGCCACAGATGAAGGAGATGAACGCCCGCCAGAAGATGCATTTCAAGAAGAAGGTCTTCCAGGCCCTAATGGAGACCTTCGATGATGCCACCGATTTCCCAGAGGCCGGGGAACTGCAGCATTTCAATATAAACACACCGTCGGGCTTTGAGCACGTCACAACCGCTGAACTTCGTCTGGTTAGGGAGCTCGTGAGCATGGTGAGTGCTGCCAAGGTGTCCGCACGAGGACAGCCACAGCCGCAGCCTCAGACAAAGCCGCCGGGTCAGTCGCAGCCGAAGGACGGAGGCTGCTATACGGCAGTCAACGTCTCGGAGAGCCAGCGAGGAAACCAAACACTGAGCATTCCCAGCCATTTGATCCAGAGGCTTTACAAGTCGGGCTCCGGAACGGAGACTGCCGCCAAGAACGCAGCTGCTCCGGGAGGGGAAAAAAAGATGTACCGCTTGCTGAAGACGCCGAATGGGAAACCCAATGGCATCAGTTCTTCGATGGAGGATCTGCGAAAGGACAGCGTCGACAGTGAGCAGAGCGCAGTGAGCGCGGCTAACATACCGCCAGCCAGTCCCAAGGGAGCCGCTGTTGTGGCCCCGGTGAGACCGCAGGGATCGTCGATCAACAGCCTCTTTGGACCGTCGAGCACTGTGCAAGCGGTCAGGCCAGGACCGTCGCTAAAAGCCCGCGCCATGGCCCGCCGGTATTCCACATGCAACAATCAGGCCTCCTTACCCAACAGCCAGTCTCTCGGTTATCCCAGCTCCCTGCATTCCAACCTGACTCCCATGGAGGCGAATGCCCTAAAGCGTCGCCTAATGGCACCTGCCCAACCGATGGTGCTGCCCACTCAGCGTCCTCGCTATTCCGTCGGTCCTGGCGTCCAACAGATTGTTACGCCGCAGGGCAATAGTCTGCTGTTGAGGAAACCCATTGGAGCCAGTCCTGGCAACCAGAAGCAGCAGGTCTCGCCCTCCGGCGGAGTGGTTTTGACACCCCAGAAGACACCGCAGATTACCAACGTTCAGGGTGCCGCCTTTAAGGATTTTGCCCAGCCCAAACCTACGGCAGCCGCCGCAGCAGCCTCCCCGGCGTCCTCGGCATCCTCGGCCTCGCCGGCAGCCGCTGAAGGAGGAACTGGAACTCCCCAGTCCGTGGCACTCAAGCGCAGCTTGGTGGTGGCCAATGCCAAGGGCAAGCTCCAGCCCGAAAGTCCAGTTAATAAACCGCAACAACAACAACAGTCGCCTCAGGCCCAGAAGACGAACCCAAGGTATGCCTCCATGACGGCAGCCACCATTGCAGCGGATGACTTCTCGCTGGCCAGTCTCAAGCGAGAGCCGGTGGACCACATGGACGACCAGGACGATATATTGGGCATGTAGAATGCCAAGTTAAACCAAGAATCTTGATGAGAACAAAGCCCAGACAAAGAACTACTAGTTACACTTCAAATGTTGTCTAAGATTGATTATTTTTAAGCTCTTAAATATTCACACACGACCACATTGTTTGCTGCGAAAGCTAAGCCTTATTTTTCACGAATTATGAGAGAAATGTATCAAATTTGCAAAAAACATATTGTGTTAACCAATTGGACAAAAGAAAAATACTTTAAAAAATATTACTACTATATTGAACATAGAAATGCTGTAACGAGAAATTGAATATGTTTTACAGTTTTATTTTTTTCTTTTCCTAAATAAACATTATAAAAATAAAGATAAAATGGTTTAATGGGTTGGTTTTGTGGTGTGAGTTTTACAGATGCGCTGACTTATCGAAAAATGGATTTAAACCTTAATGTGCTGATGTAATTGTGGAAATGAATCATGGATACGAGCTATATACGTGGATTTAACCCCTTGCCACCACGTCATCTATAGCCAACAGATAAGGTGAAATACCTAAACAACAAAGAACAACAAATAGAATAACTAAAAGATATTGTCATAGGTGTTTTTTATCAGTAAATATTTCTACAAAATACAAATAGACAAAAAAATATTAAAAATATTACAATAGCATCACAAAATTACTTGTTTTTTATTCTTTGTTTTCAAAAAAAGATGCAAAACAATACAAGAATTATAGGTTTGAATCCATAATCCACTTAACCTACTGCACGGTCACGTTATGGGATCAGTTCCATCACTTCCCGTTTTTGGGTGAACCACCGTCCAAGATTTACAAGGCATCGTCGTCTGACCAATCTGCTCTTTTCGCACGCTTTTCGCTTGGGGAATCTAATCTGGAGAGGTCTGCCTCGAATGGGGCCATAAATAAGGGAGTCGGTGCCCCGATAAGGCCACTATAAAACCTCACCTCAAGTGGCTGCGTGGCTCAGTCGATTTTCAGACGATCAACATGAAATACTTTGCCGTTTGCGCCCTGCTCATCCTTCCGCTGGTCAGCGGAGGATATGTGCCCCAAGCCAGGCACTATGTGACCTACGAGATTGAGGCAGCTCACCAGCATTTGCCTCACATGAAGGGTAAGTTCAGGTGTTTTATGGAATTATAAAAATATTAATAAATATATAAATATAACAAAGTTCAAAACAATGACCAAGAACAATCTAAGGCAATTGATTGTGGAGCTATCGGGGCGTAAAAGCCACAAAGAAAAAAGTGAATCATTCAGAAAATATTTCGTATATTTTAACAAAGAAAGTATAGTTATTTAAAAGTGATTAAAAATAAGAATGATAGTTTATACAAATCTATGGATATTACAAAATCATAAAACTATCATTAATTTGTGTAAAATTCCACGTAAATTTCAATTAATAATATTAGAAATAAATTACTTATGTTAGCTATTATTTGTAATAAATATTTATGGCTAATTTTTCATAGACAAATATTACTAATTAACTTAAAACGAAATGAAATATTTAATTCAATTTCTTATTTCAGAAATCGCCCAGAAAATGCAGGCCATGCTCCAGCAGATGATTCCGGACATGTCCGTCCTGGCCGATGGCGTCGATGTTCCCGATATGTCCGTCCAGGCTAATGCCGGAGTTCTGCCCGATATGTCGGTGGCCACCGATGCTGATGACACTCCCATCAAGCGCGCTTCCTGGTTCAAGGCCGCTCCCATCGCCGAGGTCATTGCTCCCAAGTTGGCCGAGATCCCCGATATGTCCGTCCAGGCTGATGCTGGTCTGATCCCCGACATCTCGGTGGCCACCGATGCTGACGACACCCCCAAGCGTGGCTCCTTTAACCTGTTGAAGCCCCTGCTGGCCAAGGTTGCCGGAGCTATTGCCAGCGCTGATGCCGATCTGATCCCCGACATCTCCGTGGCCTCCGATGCGGATGACACTGCCCAGGAGACCAAGGAGGTTGCTGCCGATGCCGATCTGATCCCTGATATCTCCGTTGCCTCCGATGCTGATAATACCCCCAAGCAGCCCATCGCTGGTCTGAAGGCTCTGCCCAAGCTGGCCAAGGTTTCCGGAGCTGAGCCCGTGGAGCCGGAAGTTCATGCCGATGCTGATCTGATCCCTGATATCTCCGTTGCCTCCGATGCTGATAATACCCCCAAGCAGCCCATCGCTGGTCTGAAGGCTCTGCCCAAGTTGGCCAAGGTTTCCGGAGCTGAGCCTGTGGAGCTGGAAGTTCATGCTGATGCCGATCTGATCCCTGATATCTCTGTGGCCAGCGATGCCGATTTCGATCCCAAGATGACCCTGGCGGCTCTTTTGGCCAAGCTCCACTAAACTTACTCCTGAAATTATTAGCAAATCCTGATTAAATCAGAAACGTTCGTGTGTTTTTGTATTTTTACGTTATTATATGATTGCCATTAATCAATTGTTTTTTGTTTGTTATCAGCGATGCCTTGAAGTGGTCTGATTGGTTTGATTTAATAGAAATTTCCTATCTTATGAGTGGTTGTCTTTTTGGTTCAATGATTATCGCTACTGGGCGAACGTCAGCGACGGAATTGTTTTTATTTTAAATAAAAACTTTATAGAACTTTGATAATAAAAAATTTAATTTTTTAGTAATTAGTAAAAAGTGTGATTTATCTGAAAAGGGAAGTCTAGATCTTATCATATTAAAATTTTGTATTTCTAAAAATGTGTAAGATTTAAAGTATAATTTTATAGTTTTCTTAGATTTTGTTTATAAATTTGCATTAGGCAGTGTTTTTGTGGTTTCATTTGGTGATGGGACACTTATATAAATGTGACCAGCTTTTATTGAATCGATAAATATATTATTATTATTATCGATATGTATATCGACTACAGATTGCAGTTACTTTTCGAATTTATAATGTAAAATACAACTCGACATTTCTTTGAATTATGTTTTAGTTCAATGTTTGTTTAATTTAGTTACCAAATCTAAAGTACTCATTTTTAATCAAATAAACAAATTAAATAGCTTCCTTTCTTTTTAATAAAATGATATTGTTTCATTCTTATTAATTGAAAATATTCAGAAATTCATTAAATATAAACAATTATCTTGTCTTAGTCCTTCTTCCGAAAGATTTCCTTCGTTGCCATCCTGCAGTAAGTAATTTATATGTGAAACTGTCTGAACTTGGCCTCTGCCATCTTTCCAAGTTAGAGACACTACAACAAAAAAAGGCCGGTCCTAATCCAAGTCCAGGCTTTGCATGTTGGCCAAGAGAAAAAAAAAAGAACTGATTAGTTTTGGCCCTGGACTAACCTCGCTACTAGCAAAAATGGCAAATAAAATTAGTTTTTCCGCTGCGACTGATGGCCGAGGGAGGCGGGGGGTCTCGGCCATTGTATCGCTGGCTATTTATAAAAAGGAATTAACGGCACAAACCGGACCCACACACAAAAGTGGCCCGAATGTGATCCCGATGTGGCACATGGCCATAAACAACGCCGGGGCGGAGGGGAGGCAGAGGTCGTGCGGAGAGTGGTGGGTCAGCGATGCGAACTTGGTCCTATTTTGGTGGCAACTATATAGTTTTTAATTCATTGAAAACGGTGGATTGTATACATTACATTATCACATTATTATACATTATTTAGATTTATATTCATTATAAATTTTAGAATTTTTAAAGGAAAGAGTTCACTTAAAATTAATTAAAATTAATTTGTATATAATTAGCTCTATACCTTCTTTAAAAAAAATATTTTTTGCTTTTTTTTTAAATTTTGTATACGCTTAACATTGGTCTTATTTTGATGGCAACTATATAGTTTTTAATTCATTGAAAACGGTGGAAATATTATATATAATTGTTTCGTTTTATATTCATTATAAATTGTAGAATTTTTAAAGGAAATAGTTCTGATAAACAAATATTGTTTGAATATTATTTGCTTTATATCCGTTTTTATAAAATATTTCTTAGCTTAAAAATGCAATAAATAATTTTTTTATACGCTTCAAATCGAACCCCAAACTTGTAAAATATATTTTAAAATATTTAATTAAATTTACTATCTAAATTAAGTTACTTTTTGGCATCTCAGCTGTGCGGGAATGGAGTTTTTGGGTCGATGTTGCCGCTGCCGTTGTGATTTTCACACAAAAGCGCTAAAGCGGCTACTAAATTACGTGCTCATGTGTTCTAGTTCGAGTTCGAGTCAACTCCCTCCTCCACGGGGGCGACTCTGCATCGAGAGCAAATCGCATTTGGAGCCGCTAATGAACCGCAGTGGTCCCGACCAGGAGGCGTCCATCGGCGGTGCCTGGTGGCTCCGCTAGTTCCACAAAATACTACATATAGTGCTTTTGGGGTTCTGTTTCTGGTTTTTGTTTTCGGGTTTTTTGTTTTTTTGCGCCGCTTTGCTTTTACCTTTTGCCGCATATTCAAACTTAACGAGATAGAAGGCGGTCATCGATGACGAATAAAAAATACCTCGGGTACCTTAAACTGAAAATAAAATTAATATTTTAAAATGAAAGAGAAATAAATTCGTGAAACTTAAGTTTATAAACGCTTACAGATTGCAATTGGATCTGGAAAATCAATCATAAGTAAATACATATAAATATATATAAAAATAATTAAACATTTAACCAGATCTTAAAAGCAAAGGTAATAGCGCCGTTTTATATTTACTATAAAGTCAAAAGAGCTACCTTACATTTATAAAACAATTTTTCTTTATATAAGAAAACTTGCTCTACAAAAATCCGCTTATAATTCCCAACTGGTTCCAATATCCTCGACATGAAGTGACGTTTGCCGGTTTGGTATACCCCAAAAACTCCCCAAATACCTTGCATAAAAATACCGTTTAAAAGTGTAACAATGCTGTTAACTATTGTGGGCAGGCCGGCGGATTGAATTGCATTGCCTGGACTGAGAGGGAGGTGAAAATCAGGGGGGGAGGGGGGTATCTGCAACAATTGCCGCTTGATTAAGGTGAGTTACGTATGCATCTGCGTTTGTGTGCGACAGTTGAAAGGACGCTGCCGAAAAATTTTCAATCAACTGTCAAGCCACTTTTGACAAAAATAGGTTTATCGCTTTAATTTAGAGTAAAGGTATTAAATACAAAAGTAAGACAAAAAATAAATAATAATAAGAAAGGAAGCTAACTTCGCTATACCCTTTCATAAGAAACGAACATAATTACGTATAATTAATTAAATAAATTTAATTCGGTAAGAACTGCTATGCGGTTTTTTTAAAGGGTGAGTTTTCTGCATTCTACATTAAAAATTTTTAAATTAATTTTTTTTTGTGAGTTTTTAACAATTTTAACAATGTAACCCCTTAAAAAAATGTTCGAAAAAATGTTGTAAATTTTTGTTTACATACAAAAAGAGCTAGATCGACTCGCCTGTTAATGCTGATTAAGAATATATATGATTTTATAGTTTCGGAAACGACTTTTTTACTAAGTAAGTAAGCTCCTGACTGATATTATAATCCCTGCAAGAGTATAATAATATTTAAAAAATACGAAGACTATATCAAAGTTTCAGAAACGTCGTCCTCGACATTATAGAGATGTATTTCGCTTATAAGGAACTTTTTTCTTGAAAATTTTACGTATGGTGTACCATTTATTTGTAGTTATCTTATTAATAGTCATGAACAGGTCACATAAATTATCTCAGCAAGAACCTATTGTTACACTATACTTTACAGAAAATTATTTAATATTACACTGGGAATTATGAAGCTCGGTTCTTGGATCAACAGCAATATCTACCCTTCTCTGGTATAACTTCAACTCATTTACTCTGCGAGGAGGGCAAAGTTTCAGCCATTGCGTTGCGGCTTTGCAGCTGTCGCAGCTGATGTGCTTCCGCCACTTTCCCCTCCCAGGAACAGCGTCCCTCTGCTAGCCTTTGGCTGCACTTATTACAAAACTTTTAACTTGCTTCCCGCTTTGCATTTTCATTTATTTCGCCGCCTTTCATTCACTTTTGGCTTTCTTGTTGCTGCTGCTGGCTGAGCATATCACTTCGCTCCCAAAGAAATTTCATTTCGCTTCCTTCCGTGCCTTTATCCTTTATCCTGGCACTTGAAATAAAAGTTTATAACATTATTTGAAGAAAAATGGTTAAACTTTTGAAAATATTTTATTTGAGTTCTTTAAGGAATATAAAATAGAAGAAAGATGTTTTTAAAGAATTTATTCTTTAACTTGTTTCACTTTCCCTCGAAAGATTAATTGGAATATTTTTTTGTATAAATAGTGAGATCTGAATTAAAATATTTAATTTGAGTTCTTTACGAAATATTAAATATAAAATATATATACTTTTTAATAGTTTCTTTCTCAGGTAACTTGTACCACTTTCCCTCAAAAGATTACTTGGAATATTTCTTTGTATAGATTGTAAATTCTAAATTAAAAGCAATTCTTATAATTCCCCATAATAATAATTTTCTTCAAGTGCATCTTCACTTGCTTTCTGCTTCAAACTTTTGGCTGGCTTTTGCCTTTTGATTTCAATACTGCATTTTGCATTTGAACTTTGTTCTTCGCTTTTTGAGCAAAACTTTTGCTTTCAGCCGGACATGAGCTTAAATATATATTTCTTTTTCTATAAAAAAGGCGAAAATCAATATATTACCGAAATTGAATCAAAGTTTAAGTTCAAACAAAAATATAAAAATAGAGGAAACTTGCGATTTATTTTAATCAGTTTTTCTTCGATTTCCTGTGGGCAAACTTTTTTAATATTACAAAAAGTTCTCAAGAGCGAGTCTACGTTTTGTTTAATGAAAAAAAAAAAAAAAACTGCTCCCCTGGGGAGCAAAAACATAACATAGAAAGGGGTCAGTTCGTTGGCTAACCTTTTGCTAATGACTTCCTTGTCGTCGCTGTGGCCTCGCCAATAAGATAAGCCCGAAGTGCAACACCAACGGCCAGCTGGCAGTATAAGCCACCAAGAACTAACAACATCGGCAACTTGCAACCAGCAACTACAACTACAACTACAACTTGCAGCAACAGCAAACACTTCAAGAATGTTTAGCAAACACGCGATGACAACACAACTTTAAACATATAAAAAATACAAAGGAATCTGGCTTTAGGAAGCTGAAGCTTGTATGCCCTACAGTTTGCTATTAAAATCGATAAAAAATATTGCAAAATTGCAATAATTTCAATTTGAAAAGGTTTTTATTAGTTGAACAAAGCTAGATTTCCAGTTTAATATTTAAAAAAAATGAACATTGTCTTGTAATTTGTGACAATGTTCAATTTTAATATTGGTTTTTAAAAATAATAAAGATTTTAATGATGTATATTTAAATTATTTATTACTTTAGACTATCTATCACTCGTTGTCCTTTAGAGGCCACAATAAACAATTAAAATATTCGGTTTTTAAAGACTTATAGTTATATCGATATTTTAATATGATCATTATTTTTATTTATATAAGTTTAAGAAAAGCATAACTAAATCAATAATGCTTTAGTTTTAATTCTGAAAACGTTTCTATATTAATTTTTGTTAAATTAACAAATCTGCATACTGAATTAAACTTATTTCAAAAATTCATTTTTTTTACAGTATTCGACAATATTGACAATGTTACCCCTTATAAATTTTTAAAATTAAAAACAAAATTTCAGCGAAAATTGCTAGATTAACTGGGCTGTTGATGCTGATCAAGCATATATATGCTTAATAGGGTTGGATATGATTTCCAGGTAATCTGAAAGATTTTTAAATAAAAAGTTTTGATCAAAAACTTACTGAAATATTATCGTAAAAGTAATAGTGTATGCTCTGTATATTATTCTAGAAATGTAAAATATATATATATATATATAATACATTTTAAAAATATTATTAAATTCCCTGCAAGAGAGTATAAAGAGAAGCAGCGTTTGAAAAGCGAGAAAGCAACAAACCCGACTGAGCGCTTCAGCCAACTGCCAACAGATGGCGTCAACCAAGTTATTTGCAGAAATGAAAATTCACTTGGAAAAGAAAGCGAGAAATATCTAATTCGCCGCAGGTGACGGCGAAAACGGAAAAACTCTGCTTTCTGAACTGACAGATAAAGGTGTCAGCCGGGAAATTTAGAAGTTTCTGACAGTTCTTTGAGGCGTAAAAAAACAAGAGTATATCTTAAAGAATTAAATTTAAAGAAAATCAGTCTACAAGAGAGCTTGAATTTATTTTTATAAATTAAAACATGCTTTTAAAGGGATAAATTAGGGATAGTTTTGATTTGATTCCTTAAACGCAAAAAATAAGTAGCTATTAGGAAGCTTAAGCTCTAAGTAAATACTTAATTTTCAATTCTACCTTTACCTTAAACTCAGCTTTCCTTGAGTTAGTTTTCCCTCATTTTCCGCACACATTGACAGCAGTTTACGCTCAACCGGCAATTTAGTGATTACAGGTAACTACTTTCCCCTCTCGAACATCGCATGTGTAAAGGCAGCAGCAACATCCATGAAAATAGTAGGAAACTGTTGCCACAATCACTGTAATTTTGCAGCTTGCAACATTGCCCTGCCACCGTATCGCTGTCTTAACCCTTCCAAACCCGAATTCGACATCTGTCGAGGCTCCCAATTAATTTGAATAATAGTCAAAGTTATCATTTTCAGCTAAACTTATTTATTTTCATTGAATAAATCAAGTCTGATGTGAGAAATAAATACAAATCACGCGGAAAATGACACTAGTGGCGGAGGAGTTCAACAGGTTTCCCACCGCTGAGCATAACTCATTTTCCCATGCAGCTGATTTTCTTTGGATTTTTATTGCCTTGCCAATTTGGTGCTCGTGACCTGCGGACGATTCATCTTTTTCCAGTGGGTGCATTTCGGTTTTACTTCTTTTTTTGGGGTAAAAATAAATTTAATTAGCTGGCGATTTCATAAAGTTTGGGGCTTCGGTTGCGCTGCAGCTTGCAACTTTGACATTTTGCCGCATTAGCAAACGATTGCCGCAGTACGTGATGTCGGTGAAGCCCCTCTAACCCGCCTCCCAAAGAGTGTTACATCCCGCAAAACCTCCCTTCTGGCCTTGCTATTTTTTCATCTCTTATTTTCGGTTGGCATTTTCGCTTTTGGGTTTTCTTTTTGCAGTACTTTTTTCGGTTGGCCCTGCTGGTAATAAATATTTTATTAGACGCGGCATGAAAGGTGTGCAAAATTTACACCGCCACCAGGTGAGTTTAGGGGCTGCATGAGTGGCCCTTTTTTTTTCGTCCTGGCTGAGTCATTTGCAGGGATTTGCATTTTTGGTCATAAAAAATCGAGTTGGCAGCTCTTTCTGGCATCCTGTTTACGGCGGAGAAGTGCCTGGGATTTTAAGGCCCCCCAAAATTTGTTTTCCCTTTATATTTATATTTATTGTCGCGTAATTTTTTTATGTCCCCTTCGAATGACATTGGTAGAGAGATTTGTAAGGAACGAGAAAAGGATGTGGCATGCAGCTTATTTTATATTGAACTTGGAAACAAGTATTGTTTCTTATAGTTTTTCTCCTCACCAATTCCATTGTGACAAATGGTGTCCTGAATGAATTACTTCCTTTCTCTTTTATGTGTCCCAAATTTGGAAGGAGCTCGATAACTCCGACGAGAAACTCTTAATTGAGGCAACTCGCAGGAGGCACCAATTTCGACTCTTATTGCCGTTCCGTAATTTTCCCTCCAGTTGACTTCGTCCTGGCTGAGTTGCGTGTTTGCAGCTTGTAAGTTTCGCACTTAATGACACATACTTTTGCCGAAGACTGTTGCTGCAGCTGTTTAACCCAGTTATTTATGACACTTGGTCACACTTTGTCAGCCCCGTCCCCACCCCCCGCAAGGACACCCACACAGCCACACATGCACCCGCATATTTATGGCACTCCTCGGTACATCCTTTGTTTTTGCAAATTCCTTTTGGCAAAATGAAAATTCCTCTCTTGTAAATAGTTTACAGGACATCGGAGTAAAGGAGTTGTTGTCCCGTCTGGATGAAAATATTTGCGCACTTGCATTTTATTAAGGCAGCACTGGGAAAATTAGAGTTATACTAATTTCTAATTTAGTAAGTATACCTTATAAAATATATTTTGTTATTTTTTTTTTTGAAATATATTAAATTTGAAAGTCGTTAAAATTAGTTAAACTATTTTTGTAAAGAGTCTCTAAGCACACGGAAAATTACCATAAATAAGCGCTAAATATCGCGTTAAATAAAAAATAAATAATATTTTCAATAGATCAGAAGTATTAAATATATTTTTTAAGTATCGTTAATATTTTTTTAGGTGTGTGACATCGCACCTAGTGATCCCCCCGTTGGGGTGATGTGGAGTTAAAAAGAGGTGGCAAGCGGCACAAGGAATTTATTATCATTGTCGCCTGGTCAATGCACCTGGATGCCAAGCGGGGGAGGCACGTAACGGAGGGATGCCCTGGGATGTCCTGGGATGTCCTGCAACAAATGCTGAGGCATAATTAAAGCCATTTGTTTTATCCAGGATCGTTGTGGGTCAGGCGATTTATTGTATTTTCCAGTTAGTTTATGCTCGCATCGAAAATCGTCTGACATTTACAGTCACTGGAAAAATATATACTTACCAGGTTTTTTTTTATGACCAATTTAAAATGAATTTTTTGTATATATATTATAGAAGATGAAATGAGCTATATTTTTCAAAATGTAATTATAAAAATCGTATCTTAACTTATTTTATCTTATAAAAATCTTATCCTATCAAAAACATTATAAAAATCTTGTTTAAATAAGACAAAACATTATTTTAAATTGTGCAATATTATGTTTATGTATATTTATAGATTTCAGTATACTGAATATGTTAAATTTATCAAACATTTTATTTGTAATTTTTCAAGTGTGATAAAGATGAGGCCGCAACGTCCTCATAAATTTGCAGCAGCCAAACGGGCAGGGAAATCAATTAACAAAATGCTCGATGCTCATTAAGTCGACAAACCGAAACGAGTTATTGTATTATAAATATTCTTGTTCTAGCCATTAATTTCAATCGCGGATTGTTGTTAACCAACACGGGCTGCCATTCGGGAAAATGTTTGCCTGCCTTCAAGTGCCACGCCGATCAATTTTGACAGCAACAGCGTTTTAAAGCGATTTATGTGCCAACATTAATGGTTACTCGATGTATTTTAAACTCATGTTCAATCGTAATTTATGCACGCGAAATGTATTAATAAATTAAGGGCAAAAGGCAAAGATGGTAAAGATTATACAGAAGAGTGTTCTGAAATTCAGATTTTTCTGATTTTTGTAGAGCATTACTTTAGAAATTTAAAAGGTTTTTATAAGACTTCAAAGCTAAAAAAATATATTTAATATCAATATAACTTCTTACCTAATTTTAGGTTCCTCAAAAATATCTCATAGCATAAATCCTTCAATTTATATTTCAGGCAAACCTTTATACATTTTAAAATTTAAAGATCTTCGATTAAGGATATACCAATATCAGAACTCCATTCAAAAATGCAAATGTAAAAAAAATATAGGAGGAAAAGCAACCTCAGCTCTCGGGCCTATTGGCCCGTTCACATTAATTTGATTTAAGCTTGGCTGCTTTTTTGACATTTTTATTGTTATGGTTTTCTTGTGCGCCTTTTTTTTTTGTCGCTTTTCCTGTCTTGCTGTGCGCTATCGGGGGGCTGCCATCGCTTATTGTTGTAGCGGTGCCCCTGCATTGTTTTTCCAACATTTTCCAACACATTTTATCGCTTTGTTTGTTTTTTTTTTTTCTCCGTGTCCTCAGTGCCTGTGTTTTTATTTATTTGGGCCATTGTTAAATGGCATTTTCATGCTTAACTGGCGTCAAATATGGCGTTCCCCAACGCCAGAGATCCAAGAAGGATGGCGGTTCTGGTCCAAAGTTTCTGCCACGCGCCGAATTCCCGAGCTGGAACAGGTGAGCATTTAAATTTGGTCGCTTTTCTGTAATAAATAAATAAATTGTTATTTTGTTCAGAGGCAAAAATACTGCAGATAAATTCATTGCGCAAAAAGTGTTTGTTCTGGTTATTATTTTTTGTTAGTCACTGTTCCCGGCCATAAATTCAATATAAAATATTCAAAATATGATTTTGCATATGAGAGGGCACAAATTTGTTTGTTTTATTCGAAATTGTCTATATATTTTTTTTTTTGCTTGCCGAGGCCTGCAAGTTTGTAAATATTTTTGTGCAATTTGCAACACATTTGTTTTGCAATTTGTTTATGCATTTTCGGGTGCACAGTAAAGGGCGTTCTGCTGGGGACAGTTTGACCCAATTGTTTGTAGACGTTTAAGGGTGAAGCAAATTAAAATAAATATTTACTTGGCTTGGTAACTTTTATGTGATTCATATGGCAGAATATAGAAAGTGTTGGGTTTATTTATGGTAATTAAATATATGAAAATAACATGTGGGAGCTATAGGAGCTTTCGAGTAAAACTCGGTAATTGTTTCTTATTAAATTTCCTTAAATGATTTTTGAAATATTTTTGCATTAATTATATATCATGATTCCATGAGATATTATTTATTTTATTTTATAGATTTATTATGATTAGTATTTGTTTATATTTTATATTAAATGTCTTCTCTGGCAACCTTTTATATTAAATCCAAATAAATTGTAAGCAAACTGTGTCTCCCTTTCACGGTTGTCAGACTCTTGGCACTCACGGTGCCACAGTCTCTGGGCTAATGCAAATTTAAATGGCAATTTGTTTAAGCCTCTCAACTTTAACCCGCCGGCAATCCACTGCCCTCCCGAAATCCAAAAAAAAATAAGAAGAAGTACAAGAGGGCGGGGCCTGTGGAGCAGATGTAAAAAATGCTACTCACATTTGCTTCGGAAAAGAATTCGCAGCTCCGGAACTGGAGAGCGGAACGGGAAAAGTTCTGGGGACGGGAAAGGAACTCAACTAAAACGCATAAATCTTCGTAAAGTGTCAGTGTCCATATTTTTTGTCCCTCACCCCCCCTCGTGTTGCTCTTGTTTCGCTTTCAGTTGCGCACTTGTTGTTTTTTGTCATTGTCAGCGGCAGGGAACTTTTTTCCCAGCAAATTTCTACAGGCCAAGTTCTTGAGATTGAACTATGAAAGTTTTTGAAATATATTTTTACATAAAAAGAGGGGTTGGGAATATATTTAATTTAACCTTTTTTGAAAGTGATTTCTAAGAAATTTAATTGAAATGGAGATATTATATAGAAGATTTATTAAATAATATTAATATTTAAGTAATTAAATTATTATGTATTGTTTGGAATTATATTTAAATAATATATTTTAATTTTAAAGCATAACCTAAATGTATTTTTTTATATTTTTTTTAGCTAAAGTTAACTTTTACAGTAAAAATATTTTAAAATCACTCATACGACCCGTAAGCCCGTAATCACAAATTTACATCCAAACTATTATTTAACTAACTTAAGGATAAATTTCCTATTTATATAAAGCTAAGCTTAAATAAAACTATTAATTGTATAATAGAATGTTTAATATAAAATGGAATTTAACGTGCATTTTCCGTTATTTAAATTAATCATACGCCCCATATATCTTTCTATTTCTGAAAACATTTTCTGGCGTCATTATTTTTTATTCAAATGTTAATAATTATTACTTTTAATTAATATAATCAATCAATGAAGCTCCACTGTATCTGTTGCCACTGCTGTTTCTGTCCATTGCGTTTTCGGGTAATTTGTACGCATTTCTTTTGTCATTCTGTGCGACTTTTGGATTTTTTGGATTTGTTTGCTTACCCCGAAAAACCCACAAAAAAAAAAAGAAGAGAAACAAAAATATGCTCTGTTGCTGTCATCGCCATTGTCGGTGTTGTTGTTGTAGCTGTTCGTTTATTATTGTTATTTCATTTGTTTATTTCATTTCCATTCGTTGCCACCAAGTGTGTGAATAACGAGTGGCAAAAAGCGGAAATTAGTTGCAGGCCACCTCTCACCCTTCGGTAACTCAACACACCACACAAAAAGTCGAGCAAAAATAATTATAAAAATGGCATAAAGTGTTGCTAAGCTTGGCAAACTAAAAACAAAAACAATAGGAACAGGCAAGGGGCAATTAGTTGCAGGAGAAGTCAAGGAGAGGGTCCTGAAAGCAATGCAAAAAAAAGGAGGAGGTGTAAACCAGAGATGGACAGCAAATAAATGCAAATGAGTTGCGCAGCAGTTGGCTTTTTGTCCGCCTGCACTTGCAAAGCGATTAGCAACATTTATCCAAAGTTTTTCACCACCCACCACTCCCTCGAGGCCGAAACTTTTGAAAAGGTTGCAAAACGGAGCGAGTGCCAGGCAGTTAAATGATAATAAAAAACAAGTGTGCGGTGGTCAGTCTTACAGCTTTTGTTCTTGTTGTTAAATAATGGCCAAGAGGAGTTAGTGTAAATTGCAGCAGATTCATTCACAGTGCGAGAGCATTTCGTATATTTAAAGTATTTCTGCAAATAATCTCCGCTCTTAGCCCAACCAAGTGTTGATAAATGTGGCCAAGAAAGGAGTCGGGAGTTACAGCGGAATATATCAAAGGAACCCAAAAGAAATTTACAGGATTCATTATCCCTAATTTTTTCCTGTATTAGCTTGTTGTAAATTTATTTAGAATGCGAAATATATTAACAGACAGCCTAGTTTTCCATATTTATCAATTACTAAAATTTCATTATAAATAATTTCGTAAAATCCGCCATAATCATACATTGCAAATAATTATTTTTTACAACATTCCCGTTCAATTATCAAATCCAAAATCAATAAGGTAAGTGCGCTAATTGAATTACCGCAGAAGAGTTCGCTCCACTGACTGAAGTGGATGCATATGTGGAATTACCAATTATGTTATTTGGGGAGATGCCCAATGTACGAGCGGACCAGCTGGTCTGTAAACAATCTAATAATCTAATTTCACCCGCTTTCGTCTACCCACATATTCCATCAAGTAAACAAAAAATTGTGGCGGTATTCGCTCGGCTAATAAGCACTTAATTAAATTACTGCCGTCGCCCGATGGCCCCAAAAAATATCAGACAGAATCCCTTCATATTTCAGCTGCTGCTGCTGCTGCTGCTGCGGAAATAAATGCAATTAAAAAATATTAAAATTATGTAACAGAGACGATGGAGCTACGCCATCTATCCCCACACAAAGGGGGGGCGTTGCCAGGATAATGTGGTTACCACAGGGGGAAGCTACAATCAGAGTTTCAACTCACCATCAAGGGGGGAGGTTACGAAAAATGTTTCCTAATTATTTGCAAAATATTGGTGGCTCCTGTTTACACAATTAGTCATATTGCAGGGCGGATGTGCTGTTGGTCAGTAACCTCCCCCCCCCCGAAAAGTTGTTTATTAAAATTGCACAAAATTCGATGTGAATTTTCAGGGAATTTTCACTGCATGGAGTGGAGAATTTTCGCGGGAAAACAAAGTAGATAAAATTGGCAAAAGGGGGATAATCAAACCCAAAAACTTTAATACTAACTACTTAAATATCAACTTTGAGTTGCCTGATGAAAACTTGAAGGGGAAATAAATAAAAAAGAGAAGTAAACACCACAATTGCCACCTCTTAGACTTCCCCCCTTGTTGGCAGCACTTTAATTCCGCCCCCAATTAGAGTAGAAAACTTGATAAAAGTTTCTGTCTGTGTCATTAAGTATGCCACTCATTGGAACCCCATCGTCGTCGGCTGGTATATATCCTGCGGAACTAGCTGCACGCTCCCCCTCGCTGTCCCCGAGGATGTCTGTCAACCGCAGAGGACCAATTTCAATGCTATTCAAATTGCGTATCCATCTTCATTTATTTCATTTTCCTGTAATTTCCTGAAAATTCTTTCTTCTGCTGATACTGGCCCCCTGGCACCCCTTCGTATCTCTCTGTCACTCTGCTGCTCTTTCTCGCCGGATTTTTGCCTTATCTATCGCTCCCTATCTCCATGGTCGGCACGTCTTTTTCAATGTTTTTTTTTCTATTTTTTTTTTTTTTTTTGGTAGGAAATAGAAAAGTGCGCCAACTTTTCGCTTGAATTGGCAACGCTTACACCTCCCAACGCCCATGTGGCCCAGCCCCAGCATCCTCCAGTGGCTGCACTTTGGCCAGGAGTCTAGTAAACAGTGAGAAAACATGCCAACTTTTTAAAATAGGAATCAAAAAGGAGCTGTAAGCTGTTATTTACTATTTAAATACTAGTAAGAAATAAATTTTAAACTACTTTTCAAAATTAAGCACATATTTTAAAAGTTTAAATATTTTAATTAAAACTGGAAAAGTGAAAAGGAGAGCCGTTTTCTGTAATTTTAAAAGTTTTAAATATTTTAATTGAAACTAGGAAAGTGAAAAGGTAAGCAGCTTTCTTTGTTTTGAAAAGTTTTAAATATTTTAATTGAAAATAGGAAAGTGAAAAGGTAAGCTGTTATTTACTATTTAAATACTAGTAACAAATTGAACTTTGAACTATTTTTCCAATTAAGAATATATTAAAAAAGTTTTAAATATTTCTTTTAGTTTATTTCCCCCTCTTACCCTCCTTCTCTGCGGTTTTTGCGGTTGTATGTGGCTTCAGTGCATCCATCGAACGGAAGGCAACCTGTAATCGTTCTTTTGCGCCACATTTAAAATGTCTCCGGGTGTCTCCTTCGTCTCCTGAATATCTCCGCTCTTTCCCTCAATTTTTCCGTACTTTTCCAAAACCCTCCCCCCCACACCCACTTGCCACACCCACCCATCCCCATCCCCCTGACCGACGCCACTGTACATCTGTCTGCGTGTCCATTCGTTCATGTCTTGTTAGCGTAAATCAAGCGGAACAAAGCGACGGCAACCAGGAAGAAGAATCCGCCTCAACTGCAGCCGGAGGAGGAAGCCGCGGAGCAGGAAGCCGAGCCTTGGGTCTCCCTCGAACTGGATGCAGCTGCCCCCCTCTCCCGCTCGCTTTGAAGTCACTGAAGTCGCTGAGCTAGAATTTATAACGGCGCTCAGAACGGAAACTCGCTGGCTAAACTGCGCCTCTGGGATTGCGTTACGGATTGCAGTCCGCCGAGGAGACATCTGGGCTGGGATGTCCTTTTTACCAGAACGTCGTTGATTAAGCGCCGCGCCAAAGCCTTCAAATGGCTTTGTAATGCGGTCGGATAAGGTGGACCGCTTAAATTGATAAATTCCATCCAGGACAGCCAAAAGGGAATTGCAGGGACCTCTTAAGATTCCAGAGATGATGACTGTATTTTTGAGGGATTGGAAGCGGAGCTTGAGACCTGGAAAAGGTGCTTAAAAGTCGCGTTTGGGGAAAGTTATTAAAGAGTTTAATACAAGACAAAGTCGGTTTTTATCTGATGCGAAAAGTTCCTTCAATGTATTATTTTTATATTCTCTGCTGTTTTTAGAGAGTTTAATACCAGTCAAAGGAGGATTTTATCAAATGCGAAAAGTTCCTTAAATGTATTACTTTTCTATTCTCTGCTTATTTCAAACATAATTATCAAATAAATCCCTCTTCAAGTAAAGATTTCCCTCTCCAATCACTGTTAGTTTTCAATCTTCCTCCTTTTTATTGAAAACCTAACCCCTTTAACCCTTTCGAAGCTGTTTTACAAGCTCCTTAAGTTCAACCCCAAGCTGTTTGTTTGGCCTTTCACCGGAATCAAAGCGGTTTGCCCTTATCCCCACCCTAACCCCCTTTTTGGGAGGCGTGTAGACAAGGTGCCAAACATAAGGAGGTAACTAGTGGAGGAGTACCCCAAGATGACCCAAGCCCCATGGCCAGCCCCCGCATAAATCTGCTTCTCAGACTGCAAATGCAAATGCAAATCAGCTTGAACCTGGGGCGGATGTGTAAGCCAATTTCGCTTGCCAATTAGTACAGCGTTGGGACGGGGGATTCTGATATTCCGAAATCTGAATCTGGATCTCATAAACATTGAACAAAGGCCTCGCCAGTCAGCGTCGAACAATGTCGGGATCAAGAATGCTTCGGTTCACTCGGAACATTCATTCGGGGGAGGTGAATGCAATTTATTGATTGCCGGGGCACAGGCAATCGGTAATTAGAGCTTGTGGCAAGTGTCCTTCTTGAGTTATTGACATGATAAGCGCATCATCGTCCACAGACCTTCCAGAAACTTTTCCGCTTGCCTGGCAATTAGTGGGGAAGTGAGAAGTTTTAAATTGGACAGATCCTGGAGGGAAAAAAGGATTTAAGTGGGCGGCAAGTGGCAAGTAATGAGCGTTGAATCGAACTTAAATTGGTGCCAAACTTAAGTCTGTTTGCTGGACATTCTGTGGCTCCGATGCAAGTCTTTTAAAGTTTTTGACACTTGCCAATTTTTCGACTTTAATTGAATAATTTGCAGAGTAAATTTAATCAAGTTTTGTCTTCACAAATTGACAAGAGTTGCTAGTTCTGTGGTAAGAATAATTAAATATTGCTCATACGCAGTGGTTAACAAGTGCTAGCCACAAGAGCATCTTATGATGTTTGGTGTTGTGTAGGTTAAAAGTGCTTCTTGAAAGTCTGCACACTTAACACAAAAAGAAGTGTTCATTTTTGCAGATACCTTCACATTAGTCCAACTTTCCCTCTTCAATAATAAATATCTAAATTCCATGCTGGTTATCCTTACTATATCCTAACCGAGATTATAATAATACTCACTGTTTACCTAAGGATTTATGCGATTGCATGTATATTAATGTGGGGTGTGTAATAAACAAAAGTAGCTCGCTTACGCAACAACACGCTTACAGACAAATGACAACAACTGCGACAACACGGCAACAACAAGTTCAGCAAAATATGCAGCGCCAGCAGTGGAAACAATAATAACAATTGCCATTGTCTCTGCAGCTGTGCATCTGTGTGTGTGGGTGTCTGGCCAAGTGTGGCTGTGTGTGTGTGTGTTGTGGCATCAAATTTATAGACTTCTCTGTTGGCCCGAGGCCATGACTTTCTTATAACTCTTCGCACTTTTGTGCTCTGATCAGGACACTGAGCTTAATAATTGTAAAATAATAATTATTAAAAAATATATCTTAACAATTTAAGATTAAATTAAAAATTATAAATATCTGTAATTAACAGGAAAAGTTTATTGTGAATTCTTATAAAATTAAGTATTCTTATAAAATTAAGTAATATAAATATAGGTCATAAATATACTTCATAATTTGAATAATATGTATTTTTAGCTTAAAGAAACCATGGCTTCAAATTTGTTAAAAGAAATTTATTCAAAACCTATTAATATTTGTTTTTATTTGGAATTAATAATATTGAATAATTATTATATTTAAAATATTCATTATTATCCAAATTATATTATTTTAAACCGGAAAATTGTTTAGGTAATAACGAGTTGAATACAGTGCAGCGATTTTAGAAATATTAACTGGAAACACTTTCGATTTGTAATAAATTCCAAGTCCCATATTTTTTTAGTATTTCCAAAGTAAATAATTTCAAATAAAATATTTTTTACAGTGCATATTCCCAGACAAATGCAAATTGCATACATAATTGAGTTTTGCGGGGCGCAGAGTGACAAAGGGAGAAGACCCTGGGCAGAGTGGAATCTGGAAACTGTATTGGAGGACCCTCCTGCATGCATGTTTCATTACTTTAATTGAAATTATTCCACAATTATATTGAACATATTTGTCTGCAATCAGAGCATGCAGCTTTCCACCCGCCTCTCCCCTTTGTTTTGTGGCCAAAGCAGCTTAATTTGGGTAAACTTGTGTTGAGAAATCAATTTGGTTGCGTATACGCCATGTTGCCAAGAAAACTGCAAGCCAGTAAGCCCGTCTGAGCCAATGGTTTTCAATCGATCATTGGAAAATTAATAAGCACAAATTAGTCTACTTCCAGAATTCCCCCGACGCCTGTTCCATTTTCCATCTGATTAAATACTTTCACACCTCAGCTGGGCTCAAAATATATATCTTTCGCCTTGTGTCCTTGCTCCATTCAAACTCGTATCCTGATTTATGTGACATAATTAACGTTATCGCATCGCTCGCAGACCTCGCAGACGCGCATTAATTTTAGCAAATCCGCATGAAAAGCGCATAAAAATATAGATTTAGTACGCATCGAATGCCCGATTTGCCATTCATCGGAATTTAATGAACTGTCAACGCTGTCCGGGTGCAACGTGGCGTATGCGTGATTTATGGACAGCGCATCAGTTGCAGATAGAGCATGCAGCACCGTGAAAGCTGACCTGTGCAGAGTCAGAATATCGGAATAAATGCGACTAGATGGTCAAAAATTAATGCAATGGAGATTAGATGGGAGGTAAAATTATATATGATATTAATGAGATTTAAATTTTGGGTTTAGAGTGAAGTTTGATAGATAAATTGCAGTAGAAAGGAAGAGGAAGCTTATTAGACTTTTAATTTATAAAATATACTCCCAACTAACAACTTTTAAGACTCTAAATATATATTACACAGCATTCTTTAAACCTCATTTAAAGACAATTAAATCACTAGTGAACCCTGTGCTCTTGATTATGGATTAACATCACTAAATTCAGGCTGCTGCATCTGATGTAAGAGCTCAGCTGACAGATTTAACTGTTGCATACACTCAAAGGATAATCGAGAGGAAGGAGATGCCGGAGCCTTAATGCATTTCCGTCTTTGCCTGCATGTGAGTAATATTTTAATGAAGACACGGCAGCTGGATGGAAAACGAAGGGATTGGCGGGGCTGACATGCCGCGGAATTCCTTTGCCTTGCCAGGCACTTTATCAACTTCCGGCATGTGAGCGATGACAACGAGGACACTCCCGAGCAGGTGAATCGGAGGAGGAGGGCGCACTGTGTCCTGAATATGAGTTGGGCGCAAATCAAGCGCAGCCAGCTCCTTGGCAAAACTTCCTCACAGAGAGAGAGAGAGAGCGAGAGAGAGTGGGAAAAAGGCCGGGAAATTCGCGTAAGCTTGCCACATTGCAATGAGGCGTGGAACGTGGCGAATGTCCTGCTGCCACCCACATCCTTTGCATATTTTAGGAAGTGATTGCGCAAATGCATAATTTAATGACAGGCGATAGAGATGGATGGGAGAAGTTTTAAGGAAAAGCAGTAAAAGGGACACAGATTTCAGTGCTGTAATTTTGATAAACGTTTTGCATTTTCAGATTGAGTTTTGGTGTAAATTTAAGGACGTGGCAATAAGGATGATTAAGCATTAGTTGGAAAAGGAAACTGAACTAATATTTAATATCTGATTATCTATAGATACAAAGACATAGCTACATATATTCCTTAGCAAACAAATAGGAAGCTATTCTACCCTCTTCTCATACCCATATCGAATCACAGTCAATCCCCGAAGGCTGTTAGGCAATCAACATTTTCCCCCAAACGACCTTAACCCCATAATGGCCCCTCTATGAGTGCTCATTGAGCGGAGCCATCAGATACCAAATGGCAAACAAAACTCAATCAAAATAAACTCAACAAACTCGACTGCTACCCCTTCTGATTTTTTCCCTCACTCTCTCTATTTTTATTATATGTAAAATGGGAACTTCTTTGGGATGAAAGCTCTCAGCAGCCAACTGTAATGCATATTACACAACAGACATGTTTACCCAGCGCCCTCGCCGCTGTGAATATTTCCTTTTAAATTCAAAGTTATTTATATGTCAGGCGAAATTGAAATTGCCGCGAATGAC
>VNJS01006565.1:0-10484 GCA_008042575.1 Drosophila watanabei | reverse complement strand
AAAGGCTAGTCAAAGCTGGAAAGACTACCACACCGGACACTGCAGGATTCTAGACGAGATAAACTATCGGACAACAGAAGATACAGACTACATGACAACCGAACTGCGATTCGGTAACACATACACAACTATATACCCTACAAGGGAAGACTGGAAGAGAGGGAGGGTAACCGAACCAGATGAAGTATCACTCTACACCGACGGCTCAAAGATGAGCAGCGGGGTAGGGGCCGGAATCTTCGCCGAAAGCTGGAAGATGGAGGAATACTTCCATCTCCCAGAGTCAGCGACAGTTTTCCAGGCGGAGGTTCTCGCGATTCTGAAAGCTGCCGAACTTTCGTTAGATCGAGGCCTCCGGAATACCAAGGTGAGGATATACTCAGATAGCCAGGCGGCGATCAAATCCCTCGCACAAGCGCGGACGACGTCAAAACTAGTGGCCGAATGTAAAGGGACACTAAACAGACTTGCAGAAGACAACAGGGTACAAATAGCCTGGGTACCCGGACACAATGACATAGACGGAAACGAGAAAGCCGATGAGCTGGCCAGAAAAGGGTCAGAAGAGCACTCAGTAACAGCAGATATCCAGATCTCACTGAACTCGGTACAGACGGAAATTAATGACCATTTCAAACAAATAGCCAGCAAGGAATGGTCGACGAAGGCTGAGCACAGAAGATCGAAACTATGCTGGCCAGAATTTAATAGAAAACGAACCGCAGAACTGATCTCCAAGAGCAAAAAGGACATCAGGAGGGTAACGGCAACCATCACCGGCCACTGGCCAATAGGCACGCAAGCCTGTAAGATGGGTCTACCCTACAACACACAATGCAGAAGCTGCAAGGAGCCTAGCGAGCAGGAGACACCAGAGCATCTGCTGTGCCACTGCCCGGCACTCAACAAGCAAAGAGCCCGACACTTCGGAGCACACCAACTCGAGTCACTAGGGGAAGTTGGAAGGCAACCAGTAGCTGCCATCCTTGCTTACCTGAATGACACGGGCTGGTACTGAGGAGGGCGCTGACAACAATAATTCGAGGGCGTGGATCAAAACGGAGCTCAGCTCTAATTGGAGGCGGCCAGGGCGGCCTCACCACTTATACCTACCTACCATATAAACAAAATTACTCAATAAGTGGTTTCGTAACGTAAAAACCGAAATTTGCGTAGTTTTAATGGTGGAATCCGAATAGATTTCACAGTTAGGGTGGGTACAGAATGAGGCCACCGACATCTGGTCCTCATCATCAATAGGTACAGTTCCTTGTCTGATTCCTAACCATTTGGTTGTCCTGTTTTTGATATCGTATCTCTGTCTACAGTTTTAGTTCTGTGACTGCCTTGTTCATCTTAACACAAAACCCACGCCCATTTCCCCTGAGCTTTGCCGGACAAAATAGTAGACAGAGTGTGTTGAGGTGGACCACGCTCAAGGTGTGTGTTCGTTACAAAGGATCGTGGGTGATGGTCCTTAAAATGACTTTGACTTTTCCGTTGCGTCTCAGCATCCTTCTTCAATTACGAGCCCCGTCCCTTTTTTAAGTGGGCTCGTGGGAACATTCACGTACGGGGCAATATCAGTCTAGCGGTGCGGCCTTTTTCAAATACTTCTGCCAGGACCTTTTTTAAGTGCATGTGCGCTCCACGATCACCCCCGGGATCGCTCCGTTGCAATCGCACTCGTATCCATACCCTTGTGGGAACCCTTCCACAAGTGCCCTTTTACATGTACTGACTCTAAATAAGTGCATCTTTATGACCCTCTCTGTTGACAGGTTGACATCCAACCCTAATTAATTGCATATTTGTTACTCAAACCACTTACAATTTTGACAGCTTACCGATTAATTGCATTTTTATTACCCCTTTACCGACAGCTTCACGAATTTGAAACAAATGTTCCCCTGGCTATAAGTTGAACATTACACCTAGAAATTTAATTTACATGCCTGTCAACTGCAGACAAATAAGCACAGTCGAAGTATAGATAACTGATCAGAACGGAGATTTAGTTAATTTGCGAGGGGAAACCGCGACAATTCGCTTACACTTGCGACCAAAAGAATGATAATTAACAATAAAAAGCCTGCCTTTCCCCCCCTTACCAACTTTACTAAACCAAAAGCTAATGTGAAAACATCACCAACGTCTCAAGGAGCTTCCCAAGACGAGCTGCATTATCATTAAGAAATAAATTAATTTTAGAATCACTTGGATTTAATATCAAATAAATTTTTATAACTTATTTTCAAATGAATGTAATTTTTCATGTTCATGAAAAGCCTATCAATTAAAAAGGAGTACCATACTTGTCATCCATATCAGCAAAACTTCAAAACAAGTGATGAGGTCAGAATCACTGTACAAAACGATGACATCAATTTGTTGCCATGTAAAAGTTTTCTCCACTTTGAAGGCAGACTTAGCAAAATTAATATTCTTCAAATTCTAAAACTGAAACAATAGGTCTATGGAAACTAAAGTATGAAATGAACAATTTTGCGATCATTGGACATCGTTAAATCAAATTCTTCATATAAAAATTCAATTAATGATAGATTTTTGCCATCTGCAAAGTTTATGTTGAAATCTCCACTCAAAATCATAGGATATTGATCTCCTATTAATTTTCATCATAAATAGTGCGGAAGCAGCTTTAGAATAAATGAATAAATTCGAATAGAAGAACTCTCGTATTGCTTGTAAAGACTGTAACAAAATGTATCAAATAAAATAATAATTTACCAAAGTGATGACGAGCAGCAGTTGTAATAATGTATACAAAATAAAGTTACACTATAGTATACAAAAACACTAAAACAATGTTTTTATTAATTCTATTAACACTTTAGATCTGTTTTATTTTTAAAACAATACCGTAAAGAAACACAAGTCAACTGAAATATTTAAATAAATAAATATACCGTTTAGTATTCATTTATAAAATAAATATGAAAAACTCTCAATCTCGTCTGTCGCGAGGGCACGAACGTATGCCCATGCAAAGACTGCGTATAGCGGGGAAGCCCAGGCTCCTTTGTTTTTGTAATAGGATCCGAAGCATAGGCGAGAAAATGCCTATATGGACACGACTATCGGCATGCGCCAATGCTAATTGCAAAAACAATTTTCCATTTTCGTTTTCCTGTCTCTATTCTTCATCTACATTTGAGCAAGGTAACTGGACTTGCATGTGGTTGTTGATGGGTCATAAAATAAAACAAATTTATTCGTTACTAGTGTTGGTGTTTTCATTTGAATGTATTGAAATTTGAGCGCCCCTGGCGTATAGCATGCAGCGCTCCCGCATACCCATAAACGCGGAATATATCTGTGTAAATCTCACCTGTCGCGAAAACGGCTGAAAATGCGAACCCACAAAAACGTCCAACGCGCCATAAAAAGTTTTCACTTCAAAAAAATATTTTAAAACGTTTGGCGTCAATGGAATGAAATATTAAATCCACAGCCAATATTAATGTAAACTTTCAACTTTCTATGAAAATAAACAATGTCTTGAAAATGTTCAAGGATAAAATTTTCCCCGAAAACACACTATATCTGAAAAAATCTTTAAAAAATTTCAGTAAAAGAATGAGCGATTTTCCACTGGTATCTAATGTATATGGACCTAATTTTACTTCATGTTGCTGGGCACAAAATGATGTAAGTCAAAGAGTTAATAAATGTACATGCCATTTCTGTACTGTACGCTCAAACAAATGTCTTAAGATTATAAAAATGTATACTAATTTAGAACATGGCTTCTAATCATTGTATTTCATAGAATAAAAAAAAAAATAAAGTACATACTTAAAAAAAATAAAATCAATATTTTTCACTTGGAGAGATGGGTTTTCTTTTCAGATTTTTGTTGTCCTATTTTTTAGGTACAAGGTATTTCGGTAAGAAATGGAAATTATTCTGCAATTACGGGAGGTGACCCTTCCCATCCCTCTGTTCCTTAATTGGATGCAATAAAATGCTTGACACTTGAGGGAAAATGGAGAGACATCGCGCCAAATAATTGAAAAAAAAAAAAACAAGAAAGGAAGCTAACTTCGGCACGCCGAAGTTTGTAGGCCTTTGCAGATTTCAATTGCATTAATTATAATTTAACCCTATTTAATATAAATTGAATTTCTTTCATATTCATTTTTACTTTACAATTTTACATTTTTACATATAAAGTAAAACGTAATTTACCTCCACATTTACCGATCGTTTGTATGGCAGTTATATGATATAGTCGTCCGATTCTTATGAAATTTGTGAAGTAGTTCTTAGGCTGGGGTGAAGCTCAGTCACGCCAGGATCTCTTTACAGAAAATTTATAAAGATAGGACAATGGGTCTTCGATGAACGGTAGGCTGACGTGAGTTAAAGGTTGTCAGCCACCGGGTTACCAAGCAGGAAAACTCTATTTTTGATATTAGCAAAATAGCGACAGGGTATCCGCGGTAGCGCGTATTGGGTCTGGCTCACGGCACTCGCCGTGAGGAGACCGAGAGGGATCGATTACGGGACGTTTTTTACCCGTTAGGAACTATGCATCTTCCAGGTGGAATCCCAACCTGCACTCGCCGTGGAGGTCGTCACCCTGGAGGGCAAGTTCCGCCGTCAGCACTCGCTGTCGGCCCAAGCTATGCGGCCGGCTGAGCCTGGCCCCGTACAAGATTTCTGGATGTAAGAATATTTGTTCATCGTAATATGGGTGGGTTTCAGTATTTTAGTCGGGCGTTAAGTAAAAACTTAATCAAACTTCATTTTTCTATATTTTTGGATTTTTATTATTCATTTATTTTCCTCAGTGTATTTTTGTTCTCTCTTTTCCTCTTAAATTTTTATTCCTCGAAATTTTTTCAGTATATGTATATAAATTTATACATTTTATTTCCTCACAAATTTTTCCCAGTGTATTTCTATGTTTCTTGTATAAGTTTTCATATTTTATTCGCGAGGTTAGTTTTGTTACGAATTATGATGCAAAGTTTGAGGTTAGGGTTACATTCTGGCGATACCGCATCGAGTCTCGCCAAGATTTGATTCGCACTTGGCCATGTTGGCCGAACTCCCGTGCATGCCACTCGTTGCGGTTTCACACACACCACTCACCCGTCTCACGCCACGCACACACACACAAGCAGCCGCCTGTTGGTTGCGTGCTCCGTCGCTGGTCCTGGGCCGGCACAAATCCCTCGCTGCTCCGCTCCGGCTGGTCTGCGTCAGCCGTCACTCGACGGCTGGGTTACTCCTCAGTTGGCTTCCTTCGAGGTGGAGGCCCGATGGCCTGGTGGTGGTTCTTAAACTCGAATTCTGATCACTCGCACTTTTCTCTGCTTGGAGTGGCACTCGCCAGCTCTGTGTCTCGCATCCATAAATCGCGTCTGTCACGCTCCACGTTCTTTTCACAACTCTCCTCGAACTTGCTCCATGTGGAGTGGCACTCGCCAGCTCCGGGTTTTAGCAAAGATCCACGTCAGTCTCACTCCATGTCTTTTCCGCAACTCTCCCTTGCTCCATGTGGAGTAGCACTTGCCACTCCGTGGTTTTGCACAGATCCACGTCAGGCTCGCTCCATCTCTTTTTCACAACTCCCCTGGTTTTTTTTTATATTGCAAAGTTCTCGTGGCCTCGCTTTGAGAACTTTTTAAAGTTCCTTGGATCTCGTCTTCTCTCGCTCTTTCTTTAGGACGCGTGCCAATTTTCGGGGGTTGATTGTATGGCGTAATCGCGTCCTTTCTCGCTCACTCCTACATACTTCTTCAGTCATGTGACCATTGCTCATGGTGAGTTTCGTTGTTAGGCTTGTGTGTGTGTTGTCGTGTGCGTTGAGCTTTTTAAACTAGCGATGGTAGTTTGGTGTGGCTTAGCTTAGCTATCGTATAGGGCTTGCGCAAGCCTTAAATCTATTTATATTTAGCTAAATCTATTAGTATTATCTGCTATTGTTTACATTATTATTTACATTATTATTTACATGCTATTTTTCTATTGTTTACATTATTATTCCCTATTATTTACATGACCTATGTTATTATTCTTTATAGTGTTTTTTTATTTACATATTTATTTGTGGGGAGCCGGCAGGTTCCTCACAAATTTACAGCAAAAATCTTAAATAATATGAAATGCTTTTATCCCAAACTAGAATAAATTATGTGGAAAACTGACAAAGTTATAATTTTTTTCTAAAATTTTTCAAACCGTTCGTATGGCAGCTATATGACATAGTTGTCCGAATTAAAAAAAAAATTAAATCCAAAAATCTGAATCAATGTATGAAGCTTATAACCGAGAATTGATCAAGATATGTTTAAAAACAGTGAAGTTAGTTTTTTTTTTCTACAAATTTGCGGACCGTTTGTATGACAGCTATATGATATAGTTGACCGATTCGGCTCGTTCCGACATATATATGACTATCTACAAAGTTTCATTCAGATAGCTACTAACTGAGGGACTAGTTTGCGTAGAAACGGACAGGCAGACAGACAGACAGACGGACAGACAGACAGACAGACAGACAGACAGACGGACGGACTGACATGGCTAGGTCGACTCGGCTGTTGATGCTGATCAAGAATATATATACTTTATAGGGACGGAGATGACTCTTTAACTGCGTTGCAAACTTCTGACTGAAATTATAATACCCTGCAAGGGTATAAAAATGTTGGACTTTTAAGTGGACGGGGTATGGCGCCCGTCTTCTGTCACTTTCCTTTTCATCTCTTCGAGTGGGTGCACTCCTTTTTTATACCATCACTGACCCTCATACATTGTAATATAAGATAAATCTTCTTGAGATCTCTTCAATTAGCCATCTTCGTTGACACGCTGACATTTTCATCCCTCTCCTTTTTCTAAGCATTGGTTGGTGACAAGTTTCTGCAGATCCTTTTTGGGCGTGTGATTAGATCGTGGGACAAATGATCGGACGCGGACCGAACGCTCCCTTGCACTCGGACTCGTAGCCGTATCGAGTGCGTCTTCTCTTTCCTTCATAGCGAACGGTCGTGTTTTTGTTTTGCGCTTCGAATTTGTATTTGTTTTGCATGTTAAACCACCGAGGTTTCCTTTAATTTGTTCACTCAAATAAATAAAAATCATTTACTGTTTGCTGCCGCGAGTGCATGTTCTGTCTGTGTAAATTAATTGTATTAATAATCACTTTTCGTTTTGTGCTAAGATGGTTTTCTTGCTTCTCTTTTGTGCCTATCCCGTTTATCCCCGCTTAAGCTCCGTTGCTTTGCGCTGCAGCTAAGTGGTTCCAACCTATCCCGCTCACTCTTACTCTCTCTCGCTAACTCTTCTGCTCTCCGTATTAATCCGTAAAAATAATCCGTAAAATCTCCCGCACAGTGGACATTGGTTTGTGAAATGTCGGTGAACTTTGTCTGTGCCATTTAAGGCTGCCAAAAAGAAATTTTGGAAAAACAACCTTATCTATATTGCTGGCTTTGTGATGCGGTCGTGCACGCTAAATGCGCGGAGGTTTCTGGCCGTGTCGCAGATGTATGTACCACTAAATACGGTTTACATTATTGGCCTGTCTGGCCTGTCGTGAGGTTAAGAAGCGGTTTTAAAGAACTTATGGTCAAGTTTCGCGAAGCGAATGATCTATTTTTCGCGTTAGACACTCAGTTTAATAGTCTGAAGTCGTTAAACGAGTCGCCGAAGCGCAAAAAATCGACTGCTGGTCGGCAGCAACTGTGTCAATCTCAGCAACCCACGATCTGGCACACCCCCTCAGCACAGCCCCCGACCGCAATACCTTCTCCAAGGGTTTTGCGATCGGGGGCACTATTAGATTCGGCAACCGAATGTGCCGGGGTGGAATTGCCGACAGCTCCGCCAGTAATATCGGTTGAGTCTGCTGAGTCCGCTGCAGTGTCCCTGCCCTTGACACTGCAGACTTCCATAATAAAAAATAGCCAGGGTCCAATAAGGCTCGGATTACCGGCCGTTGTTGGTAACTTGGCTTTACCAAAGACCCTCACTGCTGTTCCATCATCGAAAACAATATTTGTTTCGCGGCTTGCCCCTGATCTCGCATCTGAAGATGTACTTGCCTATATACACGGCAAAACACAAGCCGAAAATATACAGGTGGAAAAGTTTAAATTTTATTACGCCAGGGACATCTCATCTTTCAAGATAAGTGTCCCGCTCAAGTTCTTTGACACGATTTGCTCTAGTGACTTCTGGCCCGAGCGCGTCGTACTTAAAGAATACGAAATACGAAAAAATGGAAAAACGGCTTACGCAGCAAGCTCCCCAAATTGTACTCTGATAGTTTTTCCTTCGCATCCCAGGTAACTGTGTTTACTGAAACCTGGTTAAAACCGGAGATACTCAGCTCCGAAATTTTTCCAGGTAAGTACACAATTTATAGATTGGACCGTCTTTCCTAGCAAGAAGGTGGAGTCTTAATTGCCGTTGACTCTTTCCTTATCTCTGAGCTGGTGGCTCTCGACGATTTGAGCGACTGTGAGTTCATTTGTGTAAAACTATCGTTTCCACCTAGTTTTATATATTACATGCTCTTATGTCCCTCCATATGCTGAAGAGCCTATCTATTGGAAACACCTTTCGGCAATTCAGGCCGTTTCCAATAGACTTTCAGATAGAGACCAACTAGTGACTTGAGGGATGGTGTGTCAAATGTCCTTCAGACAGCGGCACAGCATGACATTATAGATGGCTTGCTTGACCTATCTTTGTCTCAAGTTAGCCATGTCTTTAATTCTTTAAATCGCCTGTTAGATATCTGCTTTGTCTCTGATCCTGTTGGTGGACATTTTTTACAGTGCCATGAACTCCTTCTTTTTATCTTGTGTTCCGATGACCTTTCCGTTGGTCTCTAGTAAACCACCTTGGTTTAGTAAAGAGCTGACACGCCTAAAAAATGTTAAGTCTAGGCTTTATAATAAATATAAACCCTTTGGCTCTCATACGGCTCTATCTAAATATATAAGTGCTCGGTCTAAATTTACCNCCTAAAAAATGTTAAGTCTAGGCTGTATAATAAATATAAACTCTTTGGCTCTCATACGGCTCTATCTAAATATATAAGTGCTCGGTCTAAATTTACCGTGCTCAACGCTCAGTGTTATAAAAATTATCTGACTCGTTGTAAAGTTCAGTTTGCGCAGAACTCGAAACAGTTTTATAAGTTTGTAAACACTAAGCGTAAGCCAAATTTGTATCCTTCCTCGCTTTTATTTAATAACTCTTCAGCAAACTGAGATCAGGCTATTGCCGATCTATTTCCTGAGTTTTTTAAAACTACTTATTCTCCCTCAACCAATTTAAACCAGACATACGCTTACTCTATGCCCTGTTCAAAACTAATCTTCAGTGCTATCTTAAACGAAAGCTCCCTAAGTCTGGATCTTCAACGCGTTAAGCCAGGGTCCCGATGGAATACCGGGCTGCGTGCTCAGGTATTGCGCGGAAGCCCTGTGCAAACCCCTTCTAAAATTGTTAACCTTATCTTTAGAAACCTCCGAATTTCCCCTTATTTGGAAGGAATCCTTTATTATTCCTCTCCACAAAAAAGGAAGCAAAACGGATGCCTGTAACTATAGGGGCATCTCAAAGTTATCGGCTATTCCGAAACTCTTCGAGAATGTAATAACTCCTCACTTGCAGCACTTGTGCAGATCCGTCATTTCCCCATGTCAGCATGGATTTATGAGGCGGAGATCAACTACTACAAATCTGCTGGAACTTACCTCATTTGTTATTAGAGGTTTCCAACGCAACCTTCAAACCGATGTGATTTACACGGACTTCAGTAAAGCTTTTGACTCGGTTAACCACTCTCTTCTCGTAAGGAAACTCGACCTAATTGGGTTTCCGGTCGATCTGCTTAAATGGATTTTGAGTTATTTGTCTCACAGAACTCAAAAGGTTCTGTTTAAAAATGCTCTCTCTAAATTCCTCAGTGTCACATCTGGTGTCCCACAAGGTAGCCATCTTAGCCCACTGATATTTACATTGTTCATCAATGACCTTCCGCTTTTAACCAACTCTCGTGTGCTTATGTACGCTGACGATGTTAAACTATGCCTGCAGTATAAGGACAGCTCTGGCCAGTTGGACTTACAATCGGATCTTAACAATTTTCAGGCTTGGTGCCGTGCTAACTTATTACATCTCAACAGCTCCAAGTGCAAACTGATGACATTTTCACGTGTCACTCCCCAGTATGCCACTTATATGCTTAATGATTGCTCTTTGGAAAGAATAACTCTTGTCGATGATCTAGGAGTCCGCCTTGATCCTAAACTTTCGTTCTCTGAACATATTTCCTGCATGGTTAACAAAGCCAGAGGCGTGCTTGGGTTTATAAAAAGGTGGTCGAATTCGATTCCCCTTATGTAACTAAGAGTCTTTTCACCTCACTTGTTCGGCCCATTTTGGAATATGGTTCTTGCGTTTGGAGTCCCAGTTTTGGAGTCCATATTAAC
>VNJS01006564.1:0-17517 GCA_008042575.1 Drosophila watanabei | reverse complement strand
GCAGACGCGTGGGCGCAAAGTTCAAAGTGCAACAGGCGATCATAAAAGGGAGCTGGCTTTCAAGAACCAAACAAGGACAGTGGTAATGTACAAACAAAACTATTTAATAGTTTTATTTTGTATAAAAACATATAATTACTTATATATAAATATATTAATATTGTGAATGTAATAATTAGCAAAATAATATAAACTTTGAACTTTGAAATTTTCTAATATAAAATGTCTCATTTTTACATATTATATTCCTCATGCGCTATTTCTCATAATTAACATAATTAAGCTTTTTTGACATTGACCCGCATTTCATGCTCGTTTTATTTTCACAGCTTTCAACTCACTGATGTCAGGCCGTAATGGTTTTTGGCATGCTTGACATGCTACCAACCACAAAACACACATATTAAAAATCAATCAAAACAAAGGCTTTAGCCTTGACAATTTTAATATAGTCATTACGCAGTCAGAGACCTTTAGAACGGTATGCTTTTCTATATAGTATATAAGCAATTAACCTTTGCTTTATATATTAAAGATTGATAGATGGTTTAGCTCAAAAACAAAAAAAAAAAAAATCTGAGCAGACTAAACAAATTTTCCCTATGAGCTTATTTTCAAACTTATTAATAATAATTTTCATTTAAAAGTATCTTAATATTCTATCAGAACCTTTCACTGTGCGTGCCCACTGTATTTTCGCATTTCGACAGTGCATTTTGCGGCAATTTGGAAGGCACACACACACACACACACACACACACACAGTCCCTCTCCCACTCGCATTCGCACTCTTTCCTGGTAGCCTTCCGCTCTTCCGGGGATTCCTGCGCGCCTGTGCCGCAATTTCCAAAGCGCCCACACGAATGACGCCGCACGGCTTGCAGCACAGCTGCATCCACTCCCCAGGATGCGGCGGCTGCAGGTGCGGCCAGGGGTGGCCCTGGACGGGGGCGTGGCCTCGGCACAGACTGCTGCCAACAACAGCAGGCGAGCAGGAGCAACAGGGAGGTTACGATACGCAACCATTCGGTCGCAATTAGCGCAGCTCCACTGTCCCCCTGGAAGGCGATTGCAACCCCCAAAAGTGGAGTGCAATCTCCCGACTGGAAGCGAGCTGCAAACTGGAATTATAAAAACCGACAATGACGACGAAGGGATACACATTAATGCGGAGGAGTAGTGCTGCTGCTGCTGCAGTAGCCTGGCTAGTCCTGCAGGTCCTGGGACCAGGACAGTGTTCCAGCAGGCGCCAAAGGCAGCGCTTGCTCCGCGCTCGGTCTCTGGTCAATTTTTCTGGTGGGGTTAATCCTACAACCAACTAGAAAAACCCAGAAAACCAGCAGAAGGAAACCCGAAAATATCAGGAAAACACTTTAGTTGCCTGGATTTTACAACTTTGCATCCTTTTTTCGAAAGAACTAAACAATTCCCGAAAAATCACACAAAATTTCAGTTAACAACGGCGACGACAGCAACAGCAAAAAAACAAATAAAAACAACAACAGGTGGGTTCAAATTTAAAAACAACAACAACAAGCGGCGAAAAACACAAAGCTCGATACAAGCAATAAAAAAGATTGTTTACGAAATCGCAATATATTTTTTTTCGAAAAGGAAAGCCTTCGCCTTCCTGCTATTTTTGGAATTTTCACTTGGCCGGGAGAGCAAGTCGTGAGCTGCTGCCTCTGAAATTCACTTTTGGCGCCCACGCGAGCAGACAGATGGCCCTCCCACAGATACCGAATCCGAATAATAATACACACTTGCATTTGTATCTGCAGCAGCAGCAGCAAGCAGCAGCGGCTATTTTCAATGCCATTCCGAAAATAAACACGTCTGCGCCAAAATACAAAAAATAATGCCAAACAGTACATATAATATTTTTGTTCGTTGCTGAAATCAAAAGTGATATAATGATCAGAGCAGATCTCATCAGTGTTGTGCCCATATGGGGGGGAAGTGTTTTCCTATAAGGAATGTGCGGCGACAGAAACGAATTAAATGACGAGATTTTTAACTGTCTATATGGTATTAACAACACTTGTTGGATTCCAGGCAGTTTAAATGTTTAATTAAAATAATAAAGGGGATTGAGACTCATTTGAAAGATTGGTAAATGATTTCAAATTAATTACAAACACTATATATGCAGTAGATGTCAAAATATCATAGGAAAACATTTGAAAATGCTTTAATATAATATATACCTCATACAAAATTAACTTATTCCACTTTATTATTCCAAAATTATTAGCCTTAGTTTAATCTATTTCGTATTAACCATTTATAACACGAAATAGATTGAGCTAAGGCTAATAATTTGTGGAACAAGTTAATTTGAATGAGTTATATATAAGATTGAAGATTAAATCATAAATCACTTATCGCCAACCCTTTCCCTCTCATTTTTTAGTACTTAAACCCACTAGATCAATTCAAAATGACCAAAAATAGCTATATTTTGTATAAAAATATATAATTTTTTAAATATAAATATATTGTAGGATTTATAGGAACATAAATCACTAATCACCAACCATTTCCTTCTCAATTTTCAGTACCTAAAACTAGATCAATTGAAGATGGCCGAGTTCAAGCCGCCAACTTTTTGGCCCCACCGCATGGCCAGCTTTCAGTGCCGACAGTTGGATCTTAACCGCCTGGTAATGAACTACCTGGTCTCAGGTGTGTCCTAACCCACAGCCTCCCAATCTTTTCTAATCTAATTTTTCTAATTTTCCCTTTTCAGAGGGTTATCAGGAGGCCGCCAAGCGCTTTATGGCCGAAGCAAATATGGAGCCGGGGGATCGGATGCGTATCCAGGAGGCTGTGCGTGTGGGTCAAGTGAGGTATGCCATGGACCTGGCTAGCCGCATCTATCCTTGCATCTTTGAGACGGAGAACTACGTGTACTTTCACATGCAGCAGTTGCGTCTGATCGAAATGATCAGGGATCAGAAGGTGAACAGAGTCCTGAGCTTTGCCCAAAGTGCACCCTCCGATCCAAACCTTATGAGGGAGGTGGAGCGGACTATGGCCTTTGAACGGCCCTTCAGCGAGCTTATGTTGTACTCCTACCGCCAGAAAGTCGCAGGTGAGATAAACTCCGCCATGTTGCGCTGCCATCAGACGGCAAGCAGGGGCAAGGATCACGGACCCATGGAGCCTCGGATGATGTTCCTCATCAAACTGATTCTGTGGGCCCAGGCCAAGCTGGAGAAGGAGGGCTGCACCGACTTCCAGAAGCTGGATCTGCAGCATGCTGACTTTGAGGAGGAGTTCCGCCGCAACTTTCAGGGTTGGTAAATATACGAAGATATATTAATTAATGATTGTCCAACGATCGAACGAATGCGATTTTTAAGATGTAATTGTAATTGTATTTTTTTTTTTTTAGCAAATACAACTTAAATGTAATTTTTTTTTTTGCAAACCTACATATAAATGTAATTTTTTTTTTAAGTGAATTGTGATGTTTAATAATAAATGTTTCCATATCTTGGTGTAACCAGTTTTGCTGATGTGTTGCTATAAATACCGAGAATACAGGGAAAATGCTGATAAGGCTGATAAAACCGAATTCCCGGGCTAATCTAAAACGCAAATTGTTGTGTCACGTGCCAGCAGAGAGCTTTATTTATACTGGTTTGTTTTTGTTTGACTCGATAACAGAATGAGCACAAAGACAAAGTGTAAAAAATGGATGAGTGATGCGACCTAGGGAATACCTTTTAATGGAGAATAGGGTATTCGTTGAGTTATAGAAGGTTTTAAAAGGAAATGGAGACTAATGTATAAGTTTAATTATAGAAGGTTTTAATGGGAAAAACATATAGAAATTATATTTATTTAGTTAGCAGATAGCTCTTTTTTATACTTTTTATGTATAAGTTGAATTATATAAGGTTTTAATGGGAAAGACACATAGTTATTGTATTATTTAGTTAGCAGAAAGCTCTTTTTTTACTTTTTAAGGGTTGATAGGATTGTTTTACTTTTTCACTTTGATCTATTTCAAAACTCCAGGTTGCAAGCTTAGAAAAAGGTAAATTAGGTTGCTATCAAGTTACCAATTTATAGTTATAAAACTTAAGAATCTAATTGATATATTCTTCAATAATCTTAGTCATAAGCCTGCAACGCAGTAAAGGAATCATTTCCGACCCTATGTCATATATATTCTTGATCAGCATTAACAGCCGAGTCAATCTAGCATTGTTTTGACGAAAAAATAAGTTATTCCATTTTTTCAAAATTTCGTAAGCGGCAAAATCGTCAAAATTGTGCAATTTTTTTTGTTAGTTAACAAAAATTTTAAATCCATAATGCCGATTATTTAACCTTTTAAAAACTAACATAGAACAGCTTTCTGAATTAAACTTAATGCCTTTTTGGCTTAGTTAATATGAATTTTTCTGATTCAAAGCCAAACAGGAAGGGTATTTAAACTTCGGCTTCCCGAAGTTACAATTCTTGTGCGATTCTCTCCCCTGTAATCAAGCAAACTGTCTCTCTCTTTCAACCATATTTTTGCACACGCTCTCGCCGGGCGATCTTTCTGATCTCCTGGGAGCAGCTTCTCGCGGCTATCGCCCGGCCTACGTCAGTGGGTTAAATATTGTGTCATTGGCTGGGCGGGCGCCTAATCTAATCTGTGTGCTGGCAGAATTTAACCTTGAACCCGAGCAGCTCCTCGCATACAGAATTCACCCTTTGCACCCCATCATCAAATGCAATGCGTTCTATCAAAGGCTCTCTGTTTGTTTGTTTGCCTTCGAGTCGCTGGCAGATAAGACAGTATAGAAATATAGAAATTATAGAAATATAAACGCTACTAGCTGGCGCTGAAAAAAAAAGCAAAGGCGATAACAGCAATTGCTTTGATAAAAGGCCACCTTTTGCAATTGTGCAACTGTGCTGCAACAAAGTAACATATCTGGGCCCTTGGCAGTTAGTCTTGTCAATTATGCACAACCATTTCAGCTGCAAAAACACACACACACTCGGGAAACGTGAGTTACGTGCCAAGGCTCCACTCGGCGGCTTTCCTCGCTCTGTTTCCAGGTGCTTTTACCTGGCATATTAGATACTCGGGCATGCAAATGAGCTAGCCAGCTGGCGCTGACGCTGTGTTGTTGCCAACTCGATTGTTATTTTATTATTTCGCTATTTCGCTATTTGCTATTCGGAATTGCCGGCTAAGCGGGCGATAACACGGAATTACACACTCGCGACCATTAAGGCAGCGTGCGTGACATTCACGAGGGGGTTAACGGGGGGAGTCAAAGGGTTAAAGAGCTCCGTGCTTTCCACGGGTAAAAAAAAAGAGAGACAAAACAAAAATGCGTGCCGGGGAAAATAAGTGCACATTAATGCGTAAATCGAGAGCGGGTCTTAAAAAAGGCAATTAAGCTTTTAATTACCGCTCAGCGGAGCACGTGTGAGCGGTGTGTTATTGAATTTCAGCAGAGAGAGAACTCCGAGAACATAAGGAGACGTTTCCGGTTTTGGAAAACCGGCTTACTTGTTTTGCTTAATTTAATTAAGATGTACTTTATAAGGAGCGGGAAGCAATGCAAGTTTACATTGAAGTTTGCAGTTTTCATTTAAAGTGGAAATTACATTTTAGTTAAAATAGTTTTAAAGTTAAATTAATGAAGGTATTTATTTAATTTTATTTATAGCATAGGATAACCATAACTGAGGGCTAATAAACTTTTAATAAAAAATCTCAATAAATCAATACTTAAAGTTCAAACAAAGGATAATTAACCATATTCACAAAAGTACCATTAAATCATTAAAATGTTTCATAAATATAAACGAGTAATTAGTCTGTGGCTAGCACGGTTTTATTATTAATGAGGCACAAGGTCGTTAGGTTTAAGTTCCCTCATTCTGATTGTGATAAAAATATAACAAAAAAAGTAGAATTATTCACTCCAAACAAAGAAATGCAATATAATGGTTCGCTAATGATATTCGAACATTTTTAAAACCGCAAAAGAGATTAGATTGAAAAAATAAAACAGCCAAAAATTGTCATAAAAGAGTAAAGAATAAATCCTAAATTCAAGCTCTCCGATTCCCAAGAGAATAATTAGCGGCTTGTGATCAGTTTTGGTGTCCCAATAAAGCTCCAACCGGCTTATTTATCAAGTGTTCCTGCTCCTGGCCAACATAATCCATTAAATGACGGCCTTTACTGCCTATTGATTTCCATGAAAAGACTATTTTCCTCACAGGACGCTTAACGGCGGCCATTTTGACTGGCAGAGGATTTTTTGGGGCGCGGCAAAAACGCCAAAGAGGAAGGGAAGAAGAGAAGGCGAACAGGAGGAGGAAAATAAGAAGTAGGAGAGCAGAGAAGAGAAGAGCATAAGAAGAGAACGGGACATCTGACGTGTCCTCGTCGTAGGCGCCACGCACACTAGCAATCCAAGCTTTTCGTAACTGTATGTGTGTGTGTGTTTGTTCTTCTTGCGGCGACAGCACGTGCACGTGCGCCTAAATGTATGTCACACCGACACACACACAAAGCTAATAAACTTACCGCTGTTCCTTCCTCAAAGGCCGCCGCCTCGAATGATTTTTTTTCGAAAATTTCCAATAGGTCGTGGAGGTCCTGCTGCGTTACGTTGACCATGTTGTTTAGCGTCAGGCTGCACATTTTTGCGGCGCTGCATTTACCGTTGGATTAGATATTCCTTCCTTTTTCTTTTCTTTTTTTTTGGGAGGCGGCGCTCTTCAAACTCACACACACACACGCGCACTATCACTCACATACACGGACAACCGCAATTCGCAAAAGATGCCGAAAATAATGGATTCAAATTTGAACAATAAATCTTTGAGTGCTCGTGACGTTGCTGCTTTTATTGTATTTTATCTGCTGCGTATTTCACGCTCGTTTATCGCTACTACGCTTTTCGCGTTTGTTTGCTTTGCTCTTGCCTTTTACGCCCTACAAGACGGCGACGTCATCAGAAATTCGCGGCCGCAAACGCAATCCAACTATTGGCCCCGCGCTCACTCTTGCTGCTGCTGCTGTTGCGTTTTGTTGCGCTCGCAATTCCGATTGTAATGTAACTGTGTGCTATGTGTATTTTCGCAACGCGGGCGGATTAAACGGAAGAAAAACAGACGACAACAACGGAAAGCGACAAACAGCCGCGTCAGTGATACCAGTTTGGCTTATTTCTCGATAGATCTAGCATCTCTATAGCCAGACAGTCTAGCTATATAGCTAAGCATTTGGCTATAATGCAGAAAGTGTGACCGTTATCAGGGCGAATGATGAGATGAAAAGGGAGACGGAGGAATATTGAGCACAAAAGCAATGTGTGTGAGCTTGATCTCGCGTTTTTAAATTGTCAAATTGTGTTATTTTCGAAGTGAATCTGGCTTAATTTTAGTTTTATTCCTTAAGAAGAAAACAAAGAATAAACAGTTAATCTTACATTTATTTTTATTGATTATAACTTGCCATTTTCGAAATTATCTTGGGCATTTTGAACAACAAGAATGGTAATTTTGGAGTCTGGCACCAAAAGGACCTCATTGGTTTTTGTGCGAACTCTTAGCATGAGAAGTTCATCTGTGGGATCTATTTTGGTCATTCCACGCTCTAATCTTCCTCGTATGGCCTGGAAAAGTCCCGAAAACTGCACTGCGTCGTCATTATGCATTGTACTCTTCACCGGATTTCCTTTATCGTTGAGAATCACCACGTCCCGAACATTTTTTCTTGACTTCACCTGCTCAAGAGCTGCTTCCACATAGCGCAGGGTTCGTTTTGGCTATATGTATATTTTTCTATGAAGTATGTAATTTTAGATTAAAATTTAAATTTCTTACCCTTTCCGGCGGATCAAGAAACATTTTAAAGTTTAAATTTATTAGATAAAGTGCGTTTTTTGAATAAACCTGACCCAGTTATTTTGTTGCTTTGTTTCCAAGGAACGTTTCCACAGGAAACTGTTGCTATATGGGTCATTGTGTCTGTTAGAACTGTCTGTGAGGGATTTTTGTTTTATTTTATTGTAAGTTTAAAACATATATTAAGATTTGAACTTTTAAATTAAGTAATGAGAAAACTCGCTTTCGATTGTTGCGATTGTTGATTGTTTAATTATTATATGTAGGTCTAATATTAATTTGTATATTGAATTAAGCTTTGAACACAAAATTGAAAATAAAACACAATTATTTATTAAGAAAATATTAGTGGTATTTTTAAAATTTAGTGGTATATTTAACTTTTTCTCACCAGCGAGGTATTTTCCATCAGCCAGATGTGGTCACACTAAAATAATAACAAACTTTTTTTCTCATAAAAAACAGTGGTTTTGGCCAAAGTTTCGACAAAATTGTAGATAAACATGGTAAGTAAAAGGTTTTAAGGTAAAAACTGCAATTAAAGTACATCCTCATTTTCAGTCGCAAGAGGTTGAGGAAACACTGAAGCGCATCCAGAGCCACAAAGGAGTTGTGGGCACAATTGTGGTCAACAATGAAGGTGGGTGTGGGTGTTGTTACTGCCTTTTCTGCAACGCTTGGCAACCAGAAGTCCAACCGTCTAACACATATTATCATTAATTAGGAATTCCGGTCAAGTCGACGCTGGACAACACGACCACCGTCCAGTACGCTGGACTAATGAGTCAGCTGGCGGACAAGGCCCGGAGCGTGGTGCGGGATCTGGATCCTTCGAACGACATGACATTCCTGCGGGTGCGTTCCAAGAAGCACGAGATCATGGTGGCCCCGGACAAGGACTTTATCCTGATTGTCATCCAAAACCCAACGGACTAGACAGGCTCGAGTTCGGGACATAAAGCTGAAACTTCTACTGCACATTTATATACAAATACCTAAAGTGTCGTCGAGAGAAAAGGGGAGTTAAATTATACAATAATGAAATAGTACGATAAAAAAAAGTTTTAATTTATTTATGCGGAAACTTAACAGCGCTGACATCACAGTAACAAAGTTTTTTTTAATTATTTGTTAATTTAACAGTCTGTTATCAACATTCTGTTAACGCTGTTACAAAATAGTGTGCCTGTCGCTCAAAAAGTCCCAAAACGTAGGACTTGACTTTTTCTGGATTTTCCCGTCACAACCACACACCACCATCGTGTTGGCGATACCCTTACCTGGCCACACTATTTTTGTTGTTCGAAAAAGCAGACGTGCGGCCCGTCGCACTTTCTGCCAAAAGAAAATCCAGTAAATGTGCAGGAAATCCGAAGCAGATTGTAGATTTTCGAGTGCGGCACAATTTTTGCAACGCGTACGCACCACTTTTATGCTCGGATGCCTCGTAGAAATGTGGCTATTTTGTGATTAAAATTCTCCCCGTCTGAGGTAATTTTGCAAAAAAAAAAAAAAATGTCCGCCCCGCGGAAAGAATCGACGCGCACACCAACACCACGAAGCGACGCCGCCATAGTCGCTACGTATAGTCGTCTCTTTCTAACCAGTGGGATGGCTCATCCCGGCCGTGTGCGTGTGAAGTGCTTATTTTGAGCGTTGAAGTCTGGTGAAAATTTGAAAGAACCAGCGCACAATGGAAAATTTTGTGCATGGAAAAGAATTTTTCCGCAGTAATATTTCGGTAGTGAGCTACCTGCTTGCGTGGGCATTCGTGTATGTGAGCGGGATGCGAAAAACTAAGTGCTGCAGGGTTGCATTTCATTGTTCGCTTGTGAGCAGCGGGGTGAGATGAAAAATTGTGTGTGATAAGCGCTTTATTCAAAGATGACTCTTGCTTTATTTGTTCGCTTTTTCTTCTATCTGATAGTGGATATTACGCAGCGTTAAAGGGCCGGAATTAAATCAGTTTGTGTGTGTGATCTAGAGTCTGACCAGGGCTGCAGCAGCGGCACATGTGCTCGGCCGCCGGCTACTTTTAATTTTCCCGCCAAGCGGCGGATGTCAGTTCAAAATAATAGTGGGAACTCGTACTCATCCACCCCTTCTTTCCGCTTCCCCCCCTTTGCAGATGTCTCAAACATGAATGAAGGTAATTCAGCAGGAGGGGGGCATGAAGGGCTCCGCCCGGCCCCTCCTGCTGTGTCAGACCGCGTAACTTCTCACTCTACGGAAAAATCAGTTGCAACAAACCCCAAATCCACGAATACAACAAACACAACAACAACAACAACAGCTAGCGTAGTCGGAGCTGGAGCAGCAGCAGCAGGCGCAGCTCCCAGCGGCAGCAGATCAGCAGCTTTGCCGGCTTCGCGCCATCAGCAGCACCATCACCATCCGGCCCAAGGAAAGGGAGTCGCCAGCAGTAGCAAACAGCACCAGAAGCAGCAGCTGCCCAGTGCGCAGCTGCCTGTGCCACTGTCGCCGTTGCCGCCACAACAGCAAACGACAGAGGCAACGGCAGCCACGCCAGCAGCAGCAGCAGCACTGCCCGCCCACTTCCACTCCCACTCCAGTTCCACAAGTTCCAACTCTGCCTCCAGCACCACGAACATCATAGAATCCGTATCCGTATCGCCGCCGCAGGCCAAGCGTCAGCGTTTGGACAACGAGACAAGCATCGTTGGGAGCGCCAGCAGCAGCAATATTGTTGGCTCCCTGTTGCCGGCATCGGTGGCTGCCAGCAGCGAGGTCAGCGGGGTTACGTCCACGGCCCTGCAGGACCTGAATGCGCTCAAGAAGCGCATACTGCAGCAGAAGTTACAGATTTTGCGTAATCTTAAGGAAAGGTAAGGATGATCCTTACTGATGCTTTCTGACAGTGGCTTATATACATCTCCCTCTTTATCAGGCATCTTGAAAATGTGTCGGAATACTTTTATCTACAAAACGGCGGCAGTATGATGGACTACCCTGCGTGGCGCAAGAAGACACCAACCCCGCAGTTCATCAGCTACAGCAATGCGAATCGTATAGATCAGCTGGTACACGAGGATAAGCCGAGCACATCGGCAGCAGCAGCAGCTGCAGCCCAAAATCAACCTAGTAAAAGTAGTGCGCTACAGCAGCAAGTCTCTGTGGAGACGACGACGACGGTGGTCAGTGGAATCAGCACAGGAGCAGCGACCACATTTGATGGAAGCAGCAGTAGCAGTAACACACTGAAAACGGTTAGAATTCTAGAGTTTTATATTCATTTATGTTTCATGGTGATGATAAATTTCAACTGAGTGCCGTTACCGATCTATTTTTGATTGGTTCTGGCGAATTTAAAGGGATGTTCGCAGTTGCGAGGCATTTGTCTGAATGAATTGTAGCCTATTCCTTTGCTTAAATGTGTTCTAACATCAACTAATCCTTAGTTTTCTTTTGTCTCCCCACAGAATTCGCAATCTCAAGTGCCAAGTAAGATTGGCAGCAGCAGCACAGCCTTACAGTCACCCGCAGCAACAGGCAGCAGCGCAGCAGCTTTAAGTGCTGCTGCCGTAACTGGTAGTGCCACCGTCACCAGCAGCACAGCTGGTGGGAATCCGGTCGAGGCGAGCGGTAATGTGCTGCCACCGGAGGCGGAGATTAAAATCCCAGCCGTTGGGGCCACGCCCGTGGCCATTTCGACGAAGCTACCCGCCGCCGTTGTCCAGCTGACGCAGCAAGGTAAATTGACCGTGTTCACCATACCATTTCTGATCTCTCTCTCTCTCTCCGCTCCCTCTTTCATTTTGTGTTTTCGTTGTGTTTGTTTCAAACCAAAAAGAAGAAAATGTATTTTTCGTTGTTATTATGTTTGTCCAAATTGAAATTGTAAATTCGAAATGCAAAAACTATAACCAACTTTATTCCGAGAAGAAACCGCGCTAAAAACCGCCGAAACGCACGTCCTGCACTGTGACAAATATGATAGCGATATATTGTGGCCGCCATCGTACTGTGCATTTTACTAATAACAAAGCAAAAGTTTAACTACTAAACCATCAAAATGCAACACTACACTATTAAACAACATGCAACATATAGTCACACTTGACCCCCGTCCGTCGTAATGCTATTTATATACTTAACAAAATTTGTTTATTTTACCCAATTTCACTGTTATTGTTTTCACATTTTATTGCTGCCGCCTTTCTTACATCCTTTAACGCACACATCACTCTCAAACTCACCATAATTGTATATCCGTTATCGTTATAATATAGGTCACATACCCGGTAGACCTTTAGGAGGTCGTCACGGTATGGTCTTTGGTCAAATACCCGCTCCTCCTGCTGCCGTAGGAAATCCTTCTGTACCTTTGGTGCCAGGTGCTTATCGTTCGCAAAAACAACAACAAAAAATTACTAAAAAATTTTTACACAGCTTTAAATTTGATTCATTTTGATTTCCATTTTCTCTTATATAAAAGCAAGTTTGTGTGTTTACCTATTGAAGCATATATACATTTTATGATTTGCGAAGCAAAGTAGTGCATTGATGTGCCTTAAAATTGATCTTTAATCTTTTCGTTGTTATCATTTGTAAACCGTTTTCTAGAATTGGTGTTTTAATAACATATTGCCCTTAGTTTTGATTGATTGATTGATTGGTATTGGTAAATCTGCTGCTTACGACTCTGTTTGATTTCATTTCTGAATCGATGAATAATTGATAAATGTATCGTTTGACTGATTGCGTTGATTTTGTAAGCAAGTTAGCAAAACTTAAGCATAACTAGTTGCTATAAAGAAGGCGTCATCATCCGGTTGTTGGGGGATCCATATCATCATCCTGTCGCATCATTTTAGCCCTAGTTTAGTATAAATTGAGCACCTAAAAGCGTTTTCTTGTCAGCTCTAAATAAATGCTCTCGAAAATCGTAGATGTGTGCCAGAGCGAAGCTCAGTTGCAAGTGATTCGGCCGTAATCAGTGGCAGACATCCATAAAGCTGACAACAAGAGATTCCATAGAACAAGGTTCTGTCCAAGGCAAGCGCACTCTGTGTCACATTGAACTATAGCCCCGTGTGATGACAATTTGTAGGCTTGCCAGAGAAAAGATGCAATCGGTGCTTCGCTTATCCATGTGACAGCGATCTTGTTGCCAAGCAGCTGCCGCATTGAATTCGGGCTCCACACTAGGCATAAGTTTGCATGAAGAACCCATAACTTTTTGTTTTAGCAACCGATTCGCAACCGATTCTCATGTTTAATCTCTATTCAATTCCATTCATACATCATTATTATTGCTTTCCTGGTAGAACTTTCTCTATCTTTTGTACACTTGATGCACTCTCCAGCATGCCAAGAGTTGATCTTCTTCTACCACCGACGATCGATCGATCCTGCAGTTAAAGTAACCAATGTATGCTAATCGAACTTGTCGATCTCGCCCTCTTTTCAAAGGTGGCACACCGCTGTTACCCTGCAGCACGTCTGTGGGATCGACGGCGACGCTGCGTCGCAACCAGGGACAAAATAATGCCTCAAGTAGCGGATCCACGGCATCCGGAGGAGCTGGCACGCCCACGCCGCTCTACACGGGCAATGGCCCGGCTGCTGCTTTGGGTGGAAGCGGAGCCCTCACGCCCGGGACACCGACATCGGGCAGCCTGCTCAGTCCGGCATTGGCACCTGGCTCCGGTACGCCCAATAGCGCGGCGCAGGAGTTCTCATTTAAGGCCAAGCAGGAGGTGTATGTGATGCAGCGCATATCGGAATTACAGCGAGAGGGATTATGGACTGAGCGGCGACTGCCCAAGCTGCAGGAGCCCATCCGCCCCAAGGCGCACTGGGACTACCTCCTCGAGGAGATGGTCTGGCTGGCGGCGGACTTTGCGCAGGAGCGCAAATGGAAAAAGAATGCGGCCAAGAAGTGCGCCAAAATGGTGCAAAAGTATTTCCAGGACAAGGCCACCGCCGCCCAGCGAGCGGAAAAAGCCCAGGAGCTACAACTTAAGCGTGTGGCCTCCTTCATAGCGCGCGAGGTGAAGAGCTTCTGGTCGAATGTCGAGAAACTGGTGGAGTACAAGCACCAAACGAAGATCGAGGAGAAGCGCAAGCAGGCCCTGGACCAGCACCTCAGTTTCATCGTCGACCAGACCGAGAAGTTCTCGCAACAGCTGGCCGAGGGCATGAATAAGAGTGTGGCGGATACGCCGAGCCTCAATTCCAGCCGTCTGACATCGCCCAAAAGGGAATCTGATGGTAAGTTTTAATTTTCTTCACCAATTTTCTTTATAGATTTGTGCACTTGATGATAAAATACACACTGAAACGTTGTTGTGGGCTATTTTTGAACACTTCGATGTTATCTTGGGATGGTCGCATTTGCGAGGCATTTGCCTGATGCTTTCACCTCTGGGACACCTTTTACTTTACAGCTTGAATACATCTTCTAATTGAATACATCTTTTCTTTTACAGACGAGTTCCGGCCAGAGTCTGGCTCCGAAGACGATGAGGAGACCATTGCCAAGGCTGACGAAGAGGCAGCCGATGTCAAGGAGGAGGTTAAGGCTTTGGCCAAGGAATCCGAGATGGACTTTGATGACTTTCTCAATGATTTGCCGCCTGGTTATCTGGAGAATCGGGATAAGCTCATGAAGGAGGAGGAGCAGGGTGCGGCGATAAAGACCGAAGCCGATGACAGCGACGACAGTGAGTTTGAGGCGAAGGAGGCCAGCGATGACGATGAAAACACCATCAGCAAGCAGGAAGAGGCCGAGCAGGAGATCGATCACAAGAAGGAGATCGACGAGCTGGAGGCTGACAATGATCTGTCGGTGGAACAGCTGCTGGCAAAGTACAAGTCGGGCAGAATCAGTGACCAGCCGCCCAGCGCCAAGCGCCGGAAAGTGGAGCTGGATTCGGACGATGATTCGACGGTCGTTGATGATGATTCCTCCGATGAAAGCGGCGTAGATGCTTCCGACGATGAAGATCTTTCGACTATCTTGACTGACACTGAAGCTGAGGAGCCAGAGGACCAGGAGGATGGCCTTAAGAGCCTAATGACGGATGCGGTGGCAGCAGGAACTAGCACTGCTGCTGGTGATGGCAGCTCCGCGGCGAAAGGAGGCGCCAACAAGGACGACATGCTCAACGATGCCGCCGCTCTGGCTGAGAGTCTGCAGCCCAAGGGAAACACACTGTTGACCACGAATGTGGTGACACCCGTACCTTTCCTGCTGAAGCACTCGTTGCGTGAGTACCAGCACATCGGACTGGACTGGCTGGTGACGATGAACGAGCGGAAGCTGAACGGCATCCTGGCCGACGAGATGGGTCTGGGCAAGACCATCCAAACTATCGCCCTGCTGGCTCACCTCGCCTGCGCCCGGGGCAACTGGGGACCGCATCTCATCGTGGTGCCCTCGTCTGTGATGCTCAACTGGGAGATGGAGTTCAAGAAGTGGTGTCCCGGATTCAAAATACTCACCTACTACGGCTCGCAGAAGGAGCGCAAGATGAAGCGTGTGGGCTGGACCAAGCCGAATGCCTTCCACGTCTGCATCACATCCTACAAGCTGGTGGTGCAGGATCAGCAAAGTTTCCGCCGCAAAAAGTGGAAGTACCTGATCCTCGACGAAGCGCAAAACATCAAGAACTTCAAGTCGCAGCGCTGGCAACTGTTGCTCAACTTTTCCACCGAGAGGTAAGTTGAATACGACAAATGCTAACCCTTTTTTCTGCAAGCACCAAAAATCAGTAACCATGCGACTGCTAAACTAGCATGGCGACTACGCTTGGGTGCTAAAAAGAAATCCGCTATAATGCCGCATACTAAACCAGAGCATGCTAATCCCACCCTAGAATGCTTGTGGCCTTGTTTCGAAACAGTTTACCCAGACATCCTTTCTACGAGTGGATTTATCAAGTATGGTTGTCTTTCTTTTTTATAGACGTCTTCTCTTGACGGGAACACCGCTGCAGAATGACCTGATGGAGCTGTGGTCCTTGATGCACTTCCTCATGCCTTATGTCTTCTCGTCGCATCGCGAGTTCAAGGAGTGGTTCTCCAACCCGATGACGGGCATGATTGAGGGCAACATGGAGTACAACGAGACCCTGATAACTAGATTGCACAAGGTAAGGACAATAAAACAACCCTTAATTTTTTAGAGTAAAGTTATTATTTAGCACCTAAAAGCGTTTTCTTGCCAGCTTGTTAAATGCTCTTGAAAATCGTAGATGTGTGCCAGAGCAAAGGTCTTACAATTGCAAGTGATTTGGGTTTCCGTATAACTCTGATCCGTTTACATTGTGAACAGTTTTATAAAAATAACTAATGGTTAAGACTTGGCAAATGCACTCTGTGTCACTTAGAATTATAACCTCTTGTGATGACAATTTGTTAGTTTGCCAGATCAAGGGGATGCGTCTTATCCATGTTTTTAAGGCCTAATCTGGCTAATAACATTGAAAACGCATTTAACATAAACATAATTCCTTGGATTCCTTTTTTTTTTTTGGTAGCACCTAAAAGCGTTTTCTTGCCAGCTTATTAAATGCTCTTGAAAATCGTAGATGTGTGCCAGAGCAAAGCTCTCACAATTGCAAGTGATTTTAGTTATTGGATAACTTTAATCCGTTTACATTGTAAACAGTCTTCTAAAAGAACTTCTTGTTAAGACTTGGCAAACGCACTCTGTGTCACATTGATTTTGAACCTCATGTGATGACAATTTGTTAGTTTGCTAGATCAAGGGGATGCGTCTTATCCATGTTTTTAAGTCCTAATCTGGCTAATAACATTGAAAACGCATTTAACATATAACTTATTCCTTGGATTCTTTTTATTTTGCTAGCACCTAAAAGCGTTTTCTTGACAGCTTTTTAAATGCTCTTGAAAATCGTAGATGTGTGCCAGAGGAAAGCTCTTACAATTGCAAGTGATTTGAGTTTATGAATAACTCTGATCCGTTTACATTGTGAACAGTTTTATAAAAATAACTAATGGTTAAGACTTGGCAAATGCACTCTGTGTCACTTAGAATTATAACCTCTTGTGATGACAATTTGTTAGTTTGCCAGATTAAGGGGATGCGTCTTATCCATGTTTTTAAGGCCTAATCTGGCTAATAACATTGAAAACGCATTTAACATAAACATAATTCCTTGGATTCCTTTTTTTTTTTTGGTAGCACCTAAAAGCGTTTTCTTGCCAGCTTATTAAATGCTCTTGAAAATCGTAGATGTGTGCCAGAGCAAAGCTCTCACAATTGCAAGTGATTTTAGTTATTGGATAACTTTAATCCGTTTACATTGTAAACAGTCTTCTAAAAGAACTTCTTGTTAAGACTTGGCAAACGCACTCTGTGTCACATTGATTTTGAACCTCATGTGATGACAATTTGTTAGTTTGCTAGATCAAGGGGATGCGTCTTATCCATGTTTTTAAGTCCTAATCTGGCTAATAACATTGAAAACGCATTTAACATATAACTTATTCCTTGGATTCTTTATATTTTGCTAGCACCTAAAAGCGTTTTCTTGACAGCTTTTTAAATGCTCTTGAAAATCGTAGATGTGTGCCAGAGGAAAGCTCTTACAATTGCAAGTGATTTGAGTTTATGAATAACTCTGATCCGTTTACATTGTGAACAGTTTT
>VNJS01006555.1:0-22513 GCA_008042575.1 Drosophila watanabei | reverse complement strand
ATCTGCTGTCAGTTCTTCCAGGGCGCGGGTAATCAAGACCCGCAGTCTCTCCTGCACGTCCGCAACGGTTTTGCAGCGGTGGATAGATGGGGCGTGTTCGGCTGGCAGAGCGAGGAGCTTGCGGCGCACGGCGGCATACTCTTTGCCTACGGTTGCCACCACCACGCTGACCTCCACAACCGCACCTGATTTCTGGTCAAACTCCAGCTGCTTGAGGTTCGCTTTGGCGTTCTGCTCAACTTGCAGGGCCAGCGCCATGGGCAAGAGCCCGTCGCATTGAGGCAGCGTGTAGTCTGGCGAGGCGAGAGGAATCTGCACCGCTGCACCTGCAACCTGTTCGGCTGGTTGCACCTCTGGTTGCAGGGGAGGTTGCACCCCTCCCTGCATGGATTTTCTGACCGCCAGCCACTCGGTGAATGACGCCAAATCGACACGCTTGCCATTGGCAATGATGCGGCCTGACAAAAGATTTTTCTGGATCGCCGCACGGCTCACGCCAGCGCGGCGCGCAGCTTCGCTCTGGCTGATTGTCTCGCTACTCATGGCAAAACTGCAACCTGCAACTGCAACCCAAAATTTTGGCCTTAGCTAGGGATCAAACGGGGCGCGAACATCCCTTGGCGCACATGGCGTTAGGAAGGACCCAACATAGGGGGGGTATACGCATTGCATGGTAGATATGCATGCATTTTTTGCATAGCTCAAAAGCCGGAGGCAAACCCTCTCCGTGTCGTCTCATTATTTAAATGCCTTAGCTACAGCCCCACGAATGGCCGAAGCCATCACGCCCGGTGCTTCCCTTGCCACGACATCCTCAACAACTTTCTGCATCTTTAGACGAACATGGTAGGATGGTGCTCTAGGAATAAAGAACAGCACTGGAACCACTCGCCCCTTTCCTACCAGTTGATAAACGCCCGTCGGACGCCCGTTCCCTTTGTCACGACCAACAAAGTAATCGGTCTGGGCACCCCGTGCGATTTTCTTTTGTTTCCGTAGCCTGTTCAGTGTCTTTGTAGCGACATTTTGCGAGGGATCCCGCATAAGCTGTAGACGGCTCAATATCTGAATGATCTGGCCCTGGCTCATATTGCCATAGCTATTCAGCCTTGCTCCCGGCCCCGGCACGGCATATTGGCCACCAGATAAAGGAGCGAGAGCCTTCTCGAACTTCTTTAAGGGCCGGTTCCCCCCAAATATCTGCGGTTTTAGGTACTCTCCTGCTGGCGTTCCTTTGGGCGCATAATCTTTGGCTTGAATAGTAGCTTCCAGATTATTCGGCTTTGCAGGCTTGGAATAAAATGCGTTCAACGTGAAAGGTGTCGGATTGTCGAACACGTCTTTCATCTCTGACTGCAAAGCAAAAACTGAACTCTTTGCCAGCTTATTGAGGGCGAATGCTGATGCATCTTTGATAGCATGATCCGAGAGATCAGACAGCGAGTTCTGAACCTTCTTCATGTCGACCTTAATGCTGAACACCTGTTTTCCTCTTACCACAACAAAAAACCGCGCCTCTTGCGAGGACGCGGCTTTAAAAGCAGGTCACAATCATAAAAAGCCGTAGAAAATGTCAGGCCAAATGGGATAGGCCATTCACTTTCCTCAACATGCTCCGGCTTGATGCGCGCCATACGTTGCTTGTTTTAAAGTATATTTACCCCCAGCACTTGAGGATAACTGCTGAATCAGCCCCTTGCATGAGAAGCCTGACATTTCAAGATACTGTTTGGCAGACCGTACTGCATTTTCATTCCAGTCTACACCCAAACTATCCACTGCAACGGTAGCATCAGCTACAGGATAACCATCTCCAGCATCCGACGATAACTGTTGAATAAGACCAGCGCGTGAAAAACCAGACATGCTTAAGTAATTTGTAGCTGACCTGACTGCATTACGTTGAACTGGCGTTAAACTGTTTTGCTCAGAACTGACCACATCGCCAGCAGGATCAACAGCGGATGGCTCCGCATAGGCCGAGGAAATCCCAAACAGTCCTAGTCCAATGGCAAATGCTGAAAATACTGTTCTTAAGTAAGCCACACACTTATCTCCCAATCAGACTCGCACCTGACAAGTATACAGTGGTGCAAGCGCAATCAGCGGTAGCATGGCTTCCGATCTCAATACACTGACTATGTTGGCTCTTTGCCTTCTTTGGCAGCTTCCAGCCCAAGCTGGATCAAGCGTCTTGCCGCTTCTGCGCGATTAGGCAGATCAGATTGGTCGCGACGCCAATCATCTATCTCATCGCTGAGATCGACGGGGAGGCGCAATTCAAATCGTGTCGGCTTACGTTCCATGATCTTGCCTATACGACGGATACGTATCACACGTCAATTACGTTGACAAAATACGGCTTACATGGTTGCTACGTATCAGCCGGACAGGAGCTACCACCTTCCTGCCCGGCCTAACCTAAAGCCGGAAGATAACCCCATGCCACAGGCTAACGCCTTACCTAACACACATCGCCGCACCATGCTGACCGGAATAATCGCAGCGCCTTTGCTGGCCGTTGCGCCCGCGGTGGCTGCTGATCTGCAAGATGATGCGCTCCTGTTTGCCTGCCACCAGAGGTTTCAGGCCGCATATTCTGCGGCACGCGCTATGAGCAGGCAACCAGAGCCCGCCTGCAACACGCCAGAAGCAGACGCCTACGAAGCCCAGTTTGATGCGCTGGTGCTGGCAGAGTGTGACCGTCTGGAAGAACTGGCGGCCATTCCTGCCCTTACCCCGCAGGGCCAACGCCTAAAGGCCGAAATCATTCTGGCACTTCTGCCCGAACACCTGCGCTATAATGAACAGGATGGAGAGACACAGCTTGTCCTCTCTCTTGCACGGGATCTGGTGCGGGAGAAAACAGCATGAGCACCATCATCCCCTTTGACTTTGAAGATCATGCCGTCCGCGTCCTGACCCGTGATGGTGAGCCATGGTTCGTGCTAGCGGACGTATGTGGAGTTCTTGAGCATAGCAATCCCAGCAAAGCGTCCGAACGCCTTGATGACGACGAAAAGGGTATAACTACTGGTTACACCCTTGGCGGCCCGCAGGAGATGCGCATCATCAACGAAAGCGGCCTCTACACCCTTATCCTCACCAGCAGGAAGGCCGCTGCAAAGCGGTTCCGCAAATGGGTCACGGCTGAGGTCCTCCCCACCATCCGAAAGACTGGCAGCTACTCCGCCCCTATCAGCAATCAGGAATGGTTCGGCCGCTTTGCCCGTGTGGTGTGCATATGGGATGCACTGGGCGAAGAGGCCGCGCGGGCAGAATGGCAGAACGCAGGCATTTCTTTCCCCATGCCCCGAAAGCCGGGAATCAAACTGCTGATGGAGGCCGCGCTGGAACTGCCAGTCAGCTTGCCAGGCACATCCACGTCAACAAGCAAGATCATTTCCGCCCGGCACAACGGCTCACTTGGAGGCAGGCCACGGAAAGGGGAAGATGCACAGCAAGCGCGGATGCGAAAGTTCCACATGATTGAAAAGGAGATCAAGCCGAGTGAAGATGGTCAGAATGCGGTTGTGGTCACATATTCAACCCACCCGGATCAGCCTGACCTTACAGCACACATAGAGCAGCAGTCATCAAAAGCCACGCGATGATAATGCTCTGGGGCGGAGCCTCATTTTTGCAGCCCACTCTGCCCCCTCCAACGCTCAAGCCCCTTCCAGATCGCATCCATCGACACAGGATGCCCGGCTGGCATTGTTTCCCGGATGCTTGCCATTAACCCATCATCACACTCTGCATCGGCTTCAGCATCGGCGGCCGCGCTCGACTGGGCTTTGCTGTAACGCAACAGGATCTGCCTTACGCCCTCCATGCACAGGCCGTGCTGCGCCGCGATCTGTCGCATGGACATCCGCTTACGGCGCAGCATAACAACCGCCATCACCAGCTCAGGAGGTGAGCGCGGACGCGCGGCCTGCCGGGCGAAGTCATCCGGCTGGATCATGCCTTTGCCAGATCAAGCGGGAGGATCTGCCATTGCTGCGCGGGCGTCTCACGCACATGCAGGCGGAGATAGGCCTTCGTGCTGTCAATGCGGATGCTGTCGGCAATAGCGTCCATGGCCCGTTTCCATTCAGGGTCAGAGACATTATGCCGACGCAACCCAAGAATTTTCGTGGCGGAAAGCTTGCCTTCTTTCCCAACGTCAAACGCTTCCATCACAATGGTTTTGAGGTTTGCGTTCGCGCCGTCTGTCCATTTCTCGAACAACTCGTCCAGCAGACTTTTTGCGACCTGCAGTTCCGGACCAAACGAGATATTTTCACCCATGCACACGGACACGCGCAAATGCCCGTCATAGCTGCTCAGGGTAGTATTGCCTTTTGCCCCGCCAACTCGGGCCTGATATTTCTCGTGGAGCAGTTCCTGCAGCGCCGCGACCTCGGAAAATCCCTCTTTTTTGAAAGAGGCAAGATCCTTCGCAATCAATCCGGCCTTGGCGTGCAGGCTGCGGACCAGCTCATCTTCCAGCAGGTCCTGCGGTTTGACATTCTCACGAGGGACAAGCCGCCCCTGAGCGTCCTGCATGTAGCCTTCAGGAATGCTCATGCGGCAATCCTCGCTTTCTGAGCGCGGTCCCAGCATGCGTTAGCACGCTCAATCGCCCATGAGCGCAGACCGGGCGCCGGTGCCGCACGCGACTGTTTTTCATACTGCTGCGCAGTCTGTTCCCAGAACGCCGCCATCGGGTTCTTTTCCTCATACTGCTTGCGGCGGTGCCGCGGTTCTTTGCGAGCCAATGAACATCTCCTGAAAAATGCCGCCATGAACGCAAAGCGGGTCAGTCCAGGAATTTCCCGGAGCCGTCGCCGTCCTGCACATGAGCGTAGCGTGTTGTCGTGGCGAGAGACGCATGCCCCACAGACCGCTGGACGGCGTGAACATGCGCCCCGCGATCCAGCGAGTGCGAAACATGAGCGTGCCGGAGCCAGTGCGCCGAAAACGACGATGGCAATCCGGCACGCTTTCCGGCCCGCTTGACGATGCGATGAGCCGCATCATGCGAGAGCGGGCCGCCATTGTGGCCGGGGACAAGCGGAGCCTTTGGCTCGGTGTCAACGCGCAGCGCCACAAGCTCTTTGTAGAGTTTGGCCGGGATTTCTACCGGCCTTGTCTTGTTGCCCTTACCGAAAACAGAGGCCACACCGCCTTGTTGCCTGCGCGTCACGTCACGCCACGTCAGGCGGCAGGCCTCGGAAATGCGCAGGCCCATCACATAAAGGAGCCGCAACAGCGCGCGGCGGCATGGGCATTTTTCCATATCAATGAGCGTGGCAACCTGCTCTTGCGACAAAATGCGCTCGTGCAGGCTGTCACGCTCCCGGTCCAGTCTGAGGGCTTGCCCTACGTTGCGCGTCAGCATTTCAGTCTCCGCGCCAAACGCGGTGAGAGATTTCACTGCGGCCATCGCCAGGCGGCGAGAAGAGGCTGCGCCTCCCAGACTGTCCGACCAGTTTTGCAGGTCCGGCAACGTCACGTCCGCCAGTGACTTCCCCGCATGAGCAAGGAGCGCCAGCGCAAAGCGCTCATAGGCGCGACGTGTGTTTTCGGACTTGCTGTGCAGCCACGCTCTGATGAGCATTTTGTCAGCAGGAGATGGGCTGCCTTTTTGCGCGGTCTGAACCGCCATTCCGGCAGTATCTCCACTAACCATTTGAAATGCCTAGATTTGTGGCTACTTTTCCCCCTCAAAAATCCGCGTGATAACATCAATTATCTTGCGGGTTTTATGGGGCATCTGCGGGTTATCTTGCACATCCCCACGTAGCGGATGCATGATAACTCGGGGTTATTCTTGCGGGTTTAATCAGACGGAGCCCCGCCCTTTTTGCGTCCCTTGCTCCCAATGCGCGGGCCATGGCCAAGCACGCTCCGAAGCATTCCGGCCGGAAATTTTTCCGCCTGGATAGCCTGCCGCTCACGCGCCAGCGCACCATCAACATCTGCCAGAATGCGTCCTGCAACCCTCTGCACGCGGCATAGCTGGCGCAAAGGAAAAGACGCAATCGAACGACAGCGGGCAATGTCTCCCGCTACGCAAAGACCAGGCACAGCAACATCCGAGCGGTACCGGGGCAGCGTCGCGCCAATAATAGGCACCCCGTCGCACGATTTCCGGCGCACCGACACAATCAGCCAGGCACGATTTTTGCGCAGCACAACATCGCCACGGCAGACAGGCTGCACATGATCGGCCATGCGTCATCACTTTTCAGGAGATACAAAAAAAGCCGTGACCCTTGCGGATACACGACTTCTGATCTTGGCAACTTACCCTATCATCTTGCGGCAAGCAAGTTTTTTGTTATCGTGCTAATTTAATTAGCTTGCACCGATATTTTCCAGCCATTTGCATTTTCATCAAATTCTGCAACTCCTTTTATTTCAAGAGACCGCAGCAATATCCTGATCTTTCTGTGCCTTTCCTGAAGAGAAGGCCCTACACATCCTAAATAATATTCATTTGCGATATCATATATGTTTTTTGGTTCACTACTTAAATGTTTTGGAAGTGCCAATTCTTCTTTTGTATTTATTATAAAATATTCTGCTTCTATAAGCTTTAATTCCTCAAAAAATCCAAAGTCTTCATTGCCAGAAATAGTCTTAATTTTTACAGGACGCTTGCCGCGACCAATATCTTCTAAGCTACACTGACAAATTTCAATTATATGAGCATTTTCTCCAGCATTGTTAAGAGAGAAAACATCTCTGTTTTCAGTTCCGATTTGAACTAAATCACCGACCTGAAACCCTGACTCCATGTATCCGCTCTTCATTCTTAAAGAATCCCTTTTAAATAATATTTCCGATAATCGCACCTATCACAATTTATTATCTGGGAGCCATCAATTTTCCCGGCAACTCATCATAAAGCTCAACCAACTGCTCAAGCAGTAGTTCTATGGCTCCCGCAATTTTTGACCTGTCTTTCCGCAGTTCCGCCTGCATCTGATTAACAGACATTCCCTCAATCATCATCAATCGCAAAAACCGCCCGCTGACCTCTCCCAGAGACCGCCGCACAGATTCACAGCGCATCACGGCAGCCGCGCGAGAAATAAGGGAAAGTTCCGGGTCTGACTTCCCGCCAGATTTCCCGGCCTGTGGATCACGCGCGCCGAGGATTCCTGTCTCATAATCCCGCGCCCACATCTCAGCCGCCGCAACATGGCAATCCTGAATGGCCCCGGACTTACGCAACGTATAAAGCGCGCCAGAAGACCGCAGGCACGGCACAAAAACATTCTTACGGATCTCGATATCTGTCTCCGCAATATCGCCTTTGGCCAGCCGCTCTGGTGTCGGCTCCATCACTTTCTGCATGTTGCTGCCTTATCTGCCTGCGTGTAGCGTCCATAAACGTCACGGGGCTGGCCGCGTGATGCTTCCCGGCGGCGCGCCATACTGGCTTCCAGTTCCTGATTGGCGCGCCGTTTCCGCAATTCTGAAAATTTGTGATCAAACCGTTTTTTGGTTGTTTTGAAAAAATTAGAGATCATCAATAAAACCTCTCACAAATTCTGCGGCAATTTGTGGGACAATCGCGTTCCCATAGGCGCGCAATCGTCCCACTCTGCCGGGAACCCCATGAGCCAGCGGCTGTGTGCCGGGTTCAACTGGCCTGAACTTGCCGTCCCGGCATCCAAGCCAGTCAGCGTCTTCCCATCCGCTGTGATCCGGATCGGCCGATCTGCTCCCCACACCTCGCGCCCCAAAAGGCTGTTCGTCGGTACGTTCCGGCACTCGCTTCCGTCTTTGTGGTCGCGTGTCGTCGGGGTCGGCCAGCCCGCTCTCTGGGTCGCCATGTTGAGCGTCATATTCGGCGCAAACGGATCGTATTTCTCGCCGCGGCTTGCGTCTGTCTTGGTGGGTGTCGGCCATCCCGCTAATTGCGCAGCCGTCTGAATATTCAGACCCCCGTCCCTGCCAAAAGTAGCCGCTCCTGTTGCGCTGTTCGCATGAGGCGTGGGCCACCCCGTTTTCATAGCGTCCCTTACCAGGCTCGCGCACCCGTGCCTCGTACCGTGCTTCGCCTTCTGGTTTTGTGACCTGCCGGAAGTGTCGTGGGCTTGGGGCGTTGTCCATCCGGACCGCTCCAAAGAACAGTCTTTTGCGGATATGCGGGGCACCGACGCCACAAGCTGGCAATACTGCTGCCCCGCAGGCGTATCCGCATGCTTCCAGCGCATCGAATAAATCGTCGAGCCAGCCATGCCTAATCGCATCTGCAACCTGTTCGCCAAAGAGGATTGGAGGGCGACACTCGCGGATGAGATTGAGCCAGACAGGAGCGAGGTGTCGCTCGTCGTCTGTTCCGCGACGTTTGCCTGCGACTGAAAAAGGCTGACACGGGGGCGATCCTGTCCAGCAGGGCAAGTGCTCGTGTCCCGCAAGACGCAAGGCGAGAGACCATCCGCCGATTCCGGCGAAGAAATGGCACTGATCATATCCAGCGAGATCTTGCGAGATAACTTCAGTAATTGATCGTTCATCAATGTGTCCCGTGGGGACATGTCCTTCTGCCGACAAGTTTCGGAGCCATTGTGCTGGGTACGGTGAAAACTCGTTATAATAGACTGGCATGTCATATTCTCACTCAGCTCGATAGACGTACACACACGCGGCACAACCTTTTTGCCGTCACACGTCAGGCACAGCCCATAGGCTGGCACGGTAATGCGGTTGAACAGATCCCCACCAGTCCATGTGCCAATGCGTATGCCTGAGCCATTGCAGGCCGGGCAGCGCTGGTTCTGCGCAATCAGCGCAAGATGACAGGACTTTTTCATGCCGCTGCCTGTGTATTCTTCTGGAAAAACGCCTCATACTCGGCGCGGGACGGGCCACAGTCCGGCAGACCATGCTTTGCAGCAATTTCTGGCCAAGCTTTGACCGTGGCACCAAATGTTTCATGTGTTTTTATTGCATCTTGAAAAACAAGCGTTTTCTTGGCCCATGCGGCATTGCATGCCTTTTCCCATGGCTCAGGAACATACTCAGGGTCAGGCTCCCTCAAGGCAAAATCACCCGGCGTCATGCCGGAATCTATTGCCCGCTGAACAGGAGCCTCAAAAACGCTCATTCCCTTTTTAATTTCGTCGCCATTCTGCGTCATTGCCTGAAAATGGTTCAGGACTACACACACGATCAGCTCAAGGGATGCTCCGGCCTTAAGCCACTTTTTGCAATAAGAAGCGGCATATGCGGCCTGATCCTTACGCCCGATGATAGCAATTATTCTCGCTACAGCCTGACTGATCTGTTCTTTCGTGGCTTTAGGTTCTGGGTTTTCGGTTTCGATAGAAAGAGAGAGAGAGTTATTTTCTTGAATATTGGTATTAGTATTCTCTCTCTCTAGATCTACGGAAACCGAAGAAACCGAATTGGAAACCGAAACAGCGTTCGGTTTTTCGCTTGGGTTTTTATCCTGACCACCCGGAACAACGGAAAGCAGGCCAAGGCGCCGCTGCTTGTGGACTGCTGCGGCTTCCTGAGCCCGACGAGTTTCACACTGCTCCTTCGTCTCGCCTTTGCGTCGGCGTCCACCCCTCTTCCCATTCTCCCGCGCTGTAATCTGCTTACGGGTCAGGCCTTCATCCTCAGCGCCATTTGCCTGTGCCTGCTCCCAGCGCTGGTCAGCCTGCGCCTTCCGGGCTGTACGCTCCTCGCGCTGCAGAGCCTTGTCATACAGATGAGGGCTGTAGAGCGCGCCTGCATCATCCCGCGCCATAAACCCGGCTTCCAGAATGGTGGGCAATGTCCGGGCCAGATCCTCCAGCCCAAGACTGGCCTGCCGGGCAATCTGCTCATCCGTCAGCACTAGGCCCCCGGCGCGGAACACACTGCTCCGCATCTCCTTCAGCGCATCATGCAGATTGACCACCACACCGCGCAGCTCTGGCGCCATGCAGCGGAGAACACGCAGCGGCGTCAGCCCGGAGCGATCAAAGGTCGTGAGAGCGGGTGATGTCATACCCCTGCCCCTTTATCGCTGACTACATAGCTCTCGCCGCTCTTTTGCACCTCATGCACAATCCCCGCGGCGCGTTGCAGCACATGGATGGCACGGGAGAGTTTAGGGGCAATCTCGTCAGCCTCAGGCGGATCAATCCGGTGATCATCAAGGATGCGCATTGCTGTGCTGAGGATATCGCCGGATGACATGGCAAACTCGCTCATGTCATTCCCAAAATCACCGGCCCCAATATGCTGGGGAATAATCACATAGCCCAGCGCCTGCGCCATGGCCGCCAGAATCAGTGGCTTTTCCGCGCAATGGTCCAGATCAAGAGCCACATCAACCGGCACCATGCCGTCCCGCTGGCGGTTGGAATAGTCTGAAAACTGGGTCCGGCCGACCCGGCTGATTGTAGCAGCAGCATCAATGCCGCCCACATGCTCAACCGCCTGCTTGGTAGCTGTTTTCAGCCCAGGCACAAACCGGTGGGAATAAGGGGACGTCATAGCTCCCTCCCATGCTGGGCGGCCACGTTGCCGCAGCCGCCCACATCGTCCATTTTGCGTTTTCCACAACAACAGAAGGACGATTCTTTATGACTTCCAATCCCCCGCTTACGCGTGAAGGCCTTATCTGGAAGGTCGCGTTTAATATTGCGCTGGCAGAAGGCAATACAGAAAACAATTATATCACAGGGGATAGACAATACATTCTTGATCTTCTTAAGGAAACCGCTGCTGTGGTGGATGAAGGGCCTCTGATGATTGCAGCCTCTGGAAAGTAAATAGTCTTCCAGTATTCTTGCAGATACTATAGCAGCTTTAAGTTCTTCATCTGTGTAAGACGCCTTAAACCGCACACGCTCAAGGCACCACTGGCGCGTACGGATAAGCATCTGCTCACGGATGCAATCAGCAGGAAGACCTTCAACCAGATCCATTTCGGGTAGGGAGGTATTTTTTTTCATGATTGCATCCGTGTTGCTTGCATACGCGGCAAACGGGCCCGTCTGTTGCCAGATGGGCCCGCGCGTCTCACGATGGGGTTGCAAGACCTAACCACCGTGAGAATTCGAGAATGATGAATATTGTCGGCACCGCTTGCCTGATGTTCCTGATTTATCTGGGAACAGGGTGGCTCGGCGTGCCAGAAAGCCACCGCATACAGGTCGCTCTGTGGGGCGGCGGCATTCTGGGTGTTCTGGGAGCTATTGCAGGCCCCCTCACCAAAATCCTGCCAAAGGCTGGAAGCAAACCAAAGTTTCCACTTGGCCGCTATACAGCAGGTATTCAGGAAAATGACCTGCGCCAGACCGTTGGCGGTCTTACCAATATCTATTGCCGCCTCGTTATAGCATATGTCGATGCCAAGAATGACGCGACAGCCCGCATCATCGATGTGCAAGCCTTTTCCGTAGCATCCACTCCAGACGGAGAAATTGTTCCCTATATACTGGAAGCATATTGTGAGCTTCGTCAGGCAAAGCGGAATTTCCGGGCCGACAGAATCGTAGAGTGTGCGCTGGCTGAGGGAACCGAAAACGACAATGAAGTCACCGATCTTCTGGCAACGCTGCGCTCTGCGCCCAGAACTGAACGGTACGACAGGAAGACCGCTATCCTGCTCAATGTCTCGAAGTCCGAGATCATCCTTAATTACCAGTTCCGTGCCCCTGCCTATAAAAGGGTTACAGTGCAGCCAATCACTGTTGGCTATGCGGAAACCCCAGACAGAGAAACCCTTCACAGAACTCTTCTGTTCATCGACGGGAAAGTAGAAGGAAAAATAGAAATCCAGAGATTCAAAGCGACCAGAATCCAGGCAGCATGGCAAGCCGACACCGAAGAACCTATCAAAAATGTAGCAGCCTTCCTGCTGCCTATGCTGTCGGACTGAGTTCGGCTGACAGCTTCCTGTAGCCGCGGCATGGTTAGATTCATGAGACATGATCATGCCGCTGCCCCCCTGAAGTCTTCAGCCAGATATAAATCAGGACGGAGCTCTGTCGGGGCGAATCCCGTAAGAGAAGCCACCCTTTCCACATGCTTTTTAGGAACACGTTTCCACTGGGAGACAGCAGCCGTGCTGAGCCCACAGGCTTCAGAAATGGCTCTATTCGCCCCTCTCCGCATCATGATCTCAGTCAGAACAGCATCTCTCATGCCGAAACCTTACCGCTGCTAATGTTTTTCCGCAATACAAATAAGGCCGAACTCGTACGCCCGTCTGGCATCACTCATCTCATGAGCACGAAACCAACAAAGAAAAACCCGCCAACACCCAAGGCCATTGCTCTGGGTGAGCGGATAAGAACACAACGAGAACATTTAGGGTTTACGCAAGCCAAGCTTGCGAGCATGATAGGCGTATCAGAGAACGCCATTACGCAATATGAAACCGGGCGTTCCTCACCTAGGAGGGAGCGCATTGGGGCGCTTGCGCGGGCGTTGGGAAAATCAATAGGGTGGCTTCTCACCGGAAACGAGCCAGAAGAAGAGGTAAGGGCGCAGACAGAAGCTGAGCGAGATGTTCTCTCTGCGATGCGTGACCTGCCGCCTGATCAGCAGGACTTCATTGTCAAGATGATCCAAGGGCTAAAAAAATAACTTAGCTGCGGTAAGTTTTTTCTTGCTCATAAACATTACCGCAACTAAGGTTTCTCCATCACCACCCGTGATGGAGAAACTCCATGCCGACCACATCTGCCAGCAAAAACGCTGGCACCGCGATTACACCGCTGGAAGCCAAGGCTATCCTGCGGATCATACGCCGCGTTGTTGATCTCCGGCCCACCGATGACCTGCACGGACGTAATAAGACCCACGATCTGACAAACAAACTCCTGCGCACCTGCCACGCACGCACGTGCACGCTGGACCTTGAGGCCATGGCAGATCGTGAAACAGATCTCGCTCTGGTGCTGGAAGATCTTGGCACACTCCGCCGCAATCTAAACTGCACAACCGGCCATATGGACTATGGCACCCGCCTTCATTTTGCGACCAATATGGTATTCAAGCGCAAGCCCGTGCAGGTGGCAGCATGACCGTCCACCAGCACATGCAGTCCAGCGCGCGCCATGCCTGCCCGCCCGGCTGCCCTATCCGGCCCGTCGGGATCACCGCAAAAAAATATCACTTTGTGGATGCTCAAGGCCGCACCCGCGTTCTCAGTGAGCATGAAATCACACAACGCCACATCATCAGTGGGTTGTTTGGTGACAACCACACATGGCTGCTGCTGAATTTCCCGAATATTTCCGAGGGTGAGCCTACAGGCACATGGAGCGCATCGTCAGTATCAGACTGGCTCAAGCACCGCGCTCTGTCTGCATCGTTTGATATCCGCCAGCAAATGCCGGTGCCGCAACCTCTGCAAGCCCCCATAAGGGACCGTCAGACGGATATGGAAAAAATCCGGCAGATTGCTCAGCGCGTCGCGGATTTTAATGAATCAGGAGATGCTGGAATATCAGAGGAAGTCCGCAAACTTGCTCTTGATGTCATGCAGCAGTGCCATTTCCATGATCGCCCGCTTGATCTGGAAGCCATGCTAACCGCGCCGGAGGATGAGATCATCAATGATCTACGCATCATCCGGACCCATGCCAACAATTGTCCCGGCCAGCCCCTGCCAGTAGGCACGCTGAAGTTTGAGGTGCAGGTGTGATGGATTGTCATGCAATCATCCGCAATCTGCCTATGGCTAAACGCATGAAGAATTTTGGCCTCTCAGCCCAGGCCCTTCTCAGGCATGCGCAAAAACAGGCGCTCAAAGCGGAAAAATGCAGGCTTTCAGGAAATCCTGAAGGGGCAGCAGCATGGAAACGGCTGGAGCAAAGCACGCGCCGTGAGGCCAATTTCTTGCAGCAGCAAAAACATATCCTCGCTGAAGTCATCAATAATACAAAGGGAACTGCAAAATGCGCATGACTTCTCTCCGCAAGATTGGTCGCATCTTTCACGCAGCACCGGTCACAGCCCCGCAGGCCTTACCGGCCAGCTCTTATGGCATCCAGTCATGGGCCTGCACGCATCTGGCCACAGTGTATGATGCAACCGGGCAGGATGCTGATTTTTCCAGCCCGAAAGTCTGTCAGCTTGAGCGCCTGCGCACTCTGTGCGGCCACCCGATCTCTTACCGCCTGAGCCTTCCAGACGGCACTCAGCGGAGCGTCCCGGCAGCCATGGTGCATATTCTTCCGGCCGGCCATCACCACACTACAGATGTGGTTGACCTGAGCAGATTTGCCCAACGCCTCATGCCCCCTATCGCATCTGAGTAGCCTATGGGGCTGCCACTGGCCGTCCTCGTCCGATGTGTGGCGCAGGCGGCTTTCAGAAAATTTCTATCCACGCTGACAGGAGCATACATCCGTGGACGATCAACAAAAACCTCATGACCCCACAACCATGCGGCAGTTTTCGCAAATTATCGCAGAATGTGAGGATGGTCAGTTTAACGCAGACCTCAGCGATGCTCTGCGTGACCTGATCGGGGATCTGCACAATGCAGCAGTCTCCGCTAATGGCCGCGCTAAAGGCAACATGACCGTCAAGATCGACTTCAAACTTGATGGCGGCGTGATGACCCTCACAACGGACTACAGCACCAAAGCCCCCAAAGCTGCCCGTGCACACTCCGTTTTTTGGGCGACGCCAGAAAATAACCTCAGCCGCCGCAACCCCAAACAGCGTGAGCTGGAATTACGGACCGTCTCTGAAGGGCCGCGCGAAATTCGTAACGTTTAAATCAAATAGACTGGGAAAAATATAAATGTGCGCAAAATATAACGTAAATGCTGGTGCAGCACTTGCTGAATCCACTGACCCTATCTCTGATTGTCAGGTCGTACGGGAAATTATGACCAATGAAGCGGGTTCAGAAGAGGTATCTTTCAAGGATGCCAATGATAAGGAACGTTCGTTTCTGATCCTGCCTGAAGGCAAAAAAGCCGTCAGCATTAAGCATCTGACTGAAGAATACCGGACCCGGCCAGAGCGTCGCACAGGCACAGCAAAATTTTCAGACCTGGACAGCTTCTGCGTGCACGTAAACCGCTTCAAAGGCGCAAACTCTGTTATTTTTGCGTCTGACAATCTGGAAAACCCCTCGCTGACATGCGTTCTGGATTACCACGAACAGGGTCAAAACGAGTTTGAGGGAACGCATTTTGGTCAGCACCGCAGCCTGTACCAGTTTCCGTTGTCCGAAGAATGGAAAGCATGGGCAAAGGCAGATAGCGCTGGCTATCTGGACCACGCGACCTTTGCCGAATTCCTTGAGGACCGGATTGACGATGTGCTGGAACCTCTTGGCCCGGAACAGGCTGATGAGCCGGAAAGCACAAAGGCGCTGCGTAAGCGCATTGCGATCCTCGGCGGGAGCATGGGCACACCACAGCGGATCATGGAGTTGTCACGCGGCCTGAAAGTCAATCAGAACGCCTCGACAACCTCTGCAAAAAACCTCTCCAGTGGGGAGGTGCAGGTCGCGTTCAAAACTGAAAACCTTGATGAAAATGGGGCACCTATCATCGTGCCGACCATGTTCCTCGTGGCTGTGCCGGTGTTCCAGAATGGCCCTCTGTATCAGATGCCTGTCAAGCTGCGCTACCGTGTGCGCGGTCCGTCCATCACCTGGGCGCTCATTCGTTCTGACCCACGCAAAATCTTTGAAAATGCATTCAAAGAGGCCCTGGCAACAACCGCATCCAACACTGACCTGCCGACGATGATCGGCACACCAGAGTAACCACAAGCAGGGGCAGAGCAATCTGCCCCGTCAAAAACGGGGCAGTCATGAGCCAGCTACAGCTTAAAAAAACTGAAATTCTCAGAATGCACGCTCAGGGGAGAACGTGCCCTGAAATCTCAAAAAAAGTCTCTATCCATAGGGATAGCATAAGGAAGTTTCTCAATAGACAAGGGTTTAAGGTCAATCTTGTCAGCGCACCTGCTCCATGCCTGACAGTCCCTCCTGCCCCGCCCACACTACCAGAAAAACTCAACCGTAATAGCGAGCCAATGCGCTCCGGCCACCCAACAGCCATCAACGCCTTGTGGAAAGGCCTTGAGCACTGGCGTCCTGCAAGCCATGGAGTGTGCGCAGCATGAGTAGAGTCAGAAAGGCATGGACTGTAACAGTAACCAGCCGCGACAATGCTACAGGTATCGAATACGCACCATCGGCAGTGCTGAAACGATCAGAGCCGCCATCGACGCAGCGCGGGAGGTAGGGAGATGGAGGAACGCAAACAGCCCACACGAGAGCCAGACGGAAATTTCCCATGCTTCCAGACGTGGGTAAACAAAGCCACATCGTGGATCGGCGGAACAAACGCGGCCTGCTTTGACGCAAAAGGGCGACGGTGCCGGATTGGAGCAGACATGATGCGTGCAAGGGATGAAGGTGCGTTCCCCGTTTATTTCTGGTTTGGCGAGGGAGACCAGACGCCAGCCCAGCAGAAAAAGAGCCAGAGACTGGCAGCAAAAAGGAGAGCGTGGGCATGACTGACCCAAGAATTGAGGCGGCTGCAAAAGCCATCCGCGAAGCCATGACGAAGCATGGTTCAGCGCCTGATGCCGAAATGTTGGCGCGAGATACCCTCACAGCAGCAGACGCAGTGGACCCTCTTGGCAATATCAAGGGCATCCTCTGGTGTGTTACTGTGGCCGGACCAGATGAATTGCATGCTGTCCCTGATTATGCCACCGGCGTTCGCAAGGCGCGCGAACTGAATGATTGGCTGGCACGCAATAACAAGCCGGACGAAAACGGGCCCATCATTATTTTTGCTCTTGTCGATGAGTGGCCGGGGGATGCGGAATCCCACGCCAAGGATCTTGCGCGCCAAGAAAAAGAAGAGGCCGCAATGGCTGCGCGTAGGGAGAAAAAACGCATCGATGCGTTGGGAGGGGTGGATGGCAGTAACTGATGCCGAAATCCGCATGTGGGCCATGGACCGCGCGCTGGACTCATTCAATAGAAAGAACTGGGCTGATGCTTTCTTAAAAGCAATCATCCTCTGCAATTGGGCAAAGGAAGGAGCTGCCCCGCCCCTTCTTGATAACGGGGAGCTGGATACAGAGAAATTTTTCGCCAGCAAAACTAACGAAGGAGGGGTGGATGGGTGAGGCGCTTTTGCGGGTGCAGTTGCTTTCTGTCGAGCAGGCAGCAGCCGCGCTGGGCTACACCGTCAAACACATGCGCAACATCATTCGCATGGGAAAGATTGAGTCCTACAAACTCCCCCGCGCTACAAAAATATCAACCGATGCACTTCAGGATTATCTGGAACAGTATAGATGCCCGTCAAAAACTCAAAAAAGCCTTTCCTTGAAAAGTACCGAGGGAAATGGGCAATTGTCTGGTGGGATAACGGCAAGCGGAAGCGTACCTCGACAGGCCATGAGGATGAGGCGGGCGCTCGCAGATGCCTCGTAGACTTCGAAAATGCCTTGATTTCGACCCCGAGCAGATATCTTCTTGCGGACGCTCTGCTGAGATATCTGGCATCTCGCAAAGGTAAAGTGGTCGCCTTCGAGCGCGCACAACAAATCTGTGAACGTCTGACAGAAAGCCTAGGCCACTTACGAATTGACCAGATCACTCAGCGTCAGTGGGATGGCTACGCACAAACTCGATATAAGAAGCCGCACTACCGCGCAAAAACTATACCAAAAAATGAGCTGGTATCTTTGGGTACCTTAAAAAGAGAGTTTAACGTATTCCGGGCAGCTTTGAACCTGGCACATAAAGAGGGCCATTTGAACAGAATGGTCGCCTTGGAAGCGCCGGGCGATAGCGCACCGAGGGACAGATATCTTACAACAGCAGAGGCGCGTGCCCTATTGCACACTGCCGAGCGTACCCCTCATTTGCATGTGTTTGTCGCGCTGGCATTATACACAGGAGCGCGTCGCGGGTCCGTTCAATCCTTAACGTGGGATCGTGTAGATTTTTCCATGCGGATGATTGATTTCCAAGAGCCCGGACGAGTTCTTACCGGCAAGAGGCGCGCCGTTGTGCCCATGAACTCGAAATTGGAAGCGATATTGGCCCGCGCCTTCAATGCGCGTACTTCCAAATACGTAGTTGAATTCAACGGGAAGCAGGTATCAACAGGCATTACGCGCCCTTTTCAGAAGGCATGCAAGATCGCCGGGATTGAGTGGGGCGCAACGCCTCATCACCTCAAGCATACAGTGGTTTCATGGCTAGCAATGAAAAAAGTCCCGGTTGGTCAGATTGCTGACCTAGTAGCTACCGATGCGCGCACCATAAGCCGGATATACCGAAAATTTAATCCTGAATACCTGAGAGAGGTCGCAGAATTGTTAGATTTTTAGAGATGTTCAGGTGAACATCCCCTTAAGAGAAATATGAGGATTTTAGCCGATATAAGAGGGCATATAAGGACACATAAAAACACGTAAACACCTGAAATAATTGAAAAACAAACGCCCTCTCACGGCGGCAACACGGGTTCGAATCCCGTACGGGACGCCACTCCCGTCCAAAACTGGGAACTTTCGGGTTCAGTTTAGGACGGTCTGAGACGAGCTGGTTCATCAGCCTGTCTTTCCTTCCAAAAATACGGATTTCCCTGTCATCGACCTCTATGCGATCGACGATCGCACGGAGATATTCCTTGCGCATCGCGATGGGACCATCGGCCAGCTTTGCCCGCAGGTCATGAGAGAAGCGTTCGATCATTTCATCGGTAATGACCGGCACAACCATCGCCGGGGCTTCCGCCATCGCGCAAAGGCGCCTGGCCTCATCCCGCTGGGCCTTCAGTGCATCAAGCCGTTCCCTGAGCGTGGGATCGGTGGCATCGACAACGCCATTTTCGATAGCCGCATACAGCCTTTGCACCTTCTGTTCGGCTTCACGGGATGCGTTACGCAGACTCTCCTTCCGGGCGGCATCACGGTTCTGGTTGGCAGCATAGTGTGCCAGGAGGGCCTCCAGTATCACGCCCAGCCTGTCCTTCGTGAGCAGACGGGTGGCGAGATGCTCCATGACCAGCGTATCGAGCAGATCCATCCGGATGCTCCGTCCCTTGCAGGCCGTCTTTCCCTGCCGGGCCTGTGTCGCGCAGGTATAATAGCGATAACGACCGTATTTCCCTGTCCGCAACGTCATCCCGCCCCCGCAGGTGGCGCAGACTGCCAGCCCCGTCAGCAGGCATGGACCATTGACGATCCGGGGCGCCGTCACACGCGGGGTGTTCTGTTTCAGACGCCGTTGCACTTCTGCAAACTCGCTACGAGGAATAATGATTGGAGCATCCATGGTGATCACCTCATCCGATGCTTTCTTACGGCCCGTTTTCGCTTCGACCACATTGAACGCATGCGTGCCCGCATAGGTCTCGCGCGTCAGCACGTCATGAATGAATTTGCAGGAAAACCGTGAACCAGTCTGCGTACGGTATCCCTTTGCATTGAGAAGGCTGACGATCGCCTTGATGCCGAGCCCGCCGGACTGTCCATCTCCGCGACGGTAGAGTTCGAAAATGAACCTGACCGTCTCAGACTGGACTGGATCGATCTCCAGCTTCTTCTTGATTTTCTGCCCGCGACGCTCCGCCTCCACGGTACGATAGCCGAAGGGCGGGCGGGAGCCGTTCCAGAATCCCTGCCGGGCGTTCTCGTTCATGGCCCGCAGCGTATGTTTGGCATTCTCACGGGACTGATATTCGTCGAAAAGCGCCATGATCTGACGCATCATCACAGCGGATGGATCATCTCCCAGTTCCTGCGTGATCGAAATCAGCCGGATCCCCTGCTTTGCAAGACGTCTGACGTTGAATTCAAGCTCGAAATGATCACGGAAAAAGCGGCTGAAGGAATGCACAACGACAACATCGAAACGCCGTGGTTTCTCCGATGCTGCCTCCATCAACTTTTGAAATTCCGGTCGCCGGTCATCTGTCGCCGAAGCACCCGCCTCAATGAAAACTTCGACGACCTCCCAGCCTTTCGCGGCACAATACGCTTCAGCCTGCCGCCGCTGATCTGGAATTGACAGGTCGTGCTCGGCCTGCCGCCCTGTTGATACGCGCAGATAAAGAGCCGCGCGCAGGGGCGGCTGTGGCTGGAGGGGGCTCGAAGCAACGGGCAAGGATGTCATCGCAAAACCGCCTTAGAATATCGATTTCCGCTTTGTCGACCGGGATTTCTGGCGGCAGATCGTCCTGAACCCGCCAGTTGTGCATTGTGTTGGAGAGTACCACGGACCGCTGCCCTGAGCCAGAGTCGATGGGCCTGTCTCCGACTATCCCGGTTCGTCGGGGCGATATCGCGCGTTTCATGAGCGTAAGTCCGCACCGAGAGTGCCGACATTTAGCTGTCTGAAAGTAATGGATCTCTGAATGTGATACTGAATACTTTCAGTTTCTATAAAACGCGATGTACCTATCTTTATCGTTACGATCCTGCCTGATGCCGCAAGTCAGTATGCTGACCTACGTGAAATACCGAAGCGGCTGCTGACTTTTGAAATCGACAGAAGTACCGGAACGCTGCTGCGGGACATCATAAAGTTTTCAAGCCAGTCTGAATTTTGGTCAATCGAAGACTGTGCTCTCACTTGTCTGACGATAAATTCGCGTACAGAATGCGATGTAATCAGCCGTCGACCTGCAATGCGACATGATAAAATATCGCCAGATCTGATAAGCTTGTATGCTGTCTCACGTGAAAATCCGTAGAATTCAGCAGAGTTAGCGATACTGATTACTTCTAGAAAATCGACTATTTCCTGCATCGATTCTACTTTCAAGTCGCACTTCGTTGAAAGCAAAATCGATGAGAGCACCGGCAACCAAAACTGCAAAAACCGCTGCATTTTTCGTTATCGAAATAAAAAATGGCTCGGCATAATGTGCGCGGCCTGCCGCTCCGGTCACATCGCATTCGTATTCTCTGCGGTTATTCTGCGAAAACTAGACTGGAGTGAGATTTTTCCGTTCCCGCGTCCGGTCAGACCGTTCTGCGGAAGAAAGAACTGAATTCTGCCTTTCAGACCGCTCTGGGCACACGGGGCCTGTGTCGCATGGGCTGCGTCAGGAGTTCCTCTGCTTGCTATGCTGCGGTTTATAATCACGCAGCATGCCAAGAATTTCTTTGGGAAGTGGTGGAAGAATCAGAGCCGGTAGTTTCATGCATGCAGGTTTTTCTTTTTCTCCCATGTCCGTTGCTACTGGGGAGACATCCGGGGAATATAAACTGGGAGCAGCGATACCTGCCGTGTCGGCGACGTCCTCTGTCTGGCCGTCATACAGGTGTGGATCATAAGCGTAGCCATAAACCGGGTCCTGCCGTGCAATCGACCCGTCATCCCGAGTGAAATCCAGTTCGCGCCCGATCACCTCTGGCAGAGAAAGATCGCTTTGCAGGCACGCGATATCCGCAGCGCGGAACAGAGCCCGGCTTCCCGGAGCAGAAGGCTTTTTCAGACCCCAGTCCTGAAACCACAGCGCATACCCAAGCGTCGCCCGGGTCATACCTCCATCCCGCGGATCGTCCATGAAACTCCGGCCCGCTGTCAGAAAACCAGGGTCAGTTTCACATGTCGGGCGGTAGGGCGGCCACACGTCGTCCGTGGGATGTATCGGCAGATAGGCACGGCAGGCCAGAACATCCATGGCGGCAAGAATATGCGCGACCGGTCTGAAATGTTTAAGCATCTCCGCAAGTGTACGTTTGCTGAGATGAGTCTTTTCTCTCTCGCTGACTTCCCGTTTTCTTTTTCTCAGCAGACGCGAGGGGGTGGAGGGCTCCATGACATAATCATCAACAGTGCTGAACGGATCAATCCCCCTGCGCCCAGCCTGAAACACGTGCAGGCAACGCTCCCACGATATGGGTATGTCGGGATGATGCAGCGACAGACGGGCGGCGATATGCACCGCCCGACCAATGTAGCGGCAGCCCTCTTCAATGATGGTGGCCCGGATCCCACTGTATTCTGAAAAACCGTACCGTGGCATGGCCGTTTTCAGCCTCGCGCCGATATCGGCAATCCGCATCTGCAACCGCCAGAGATCATGCTCCTGATAGAGGTTCTGGAGTTCGAGAGCCTTGTCGAGACTGCTGAGCGGCTGTGCGTGGATCTGGTCGTGCAGTTTCCGCCTGACCGGTCCAAGATCATCCAGCGTCTGGAGGTCGAACGGCCTGAGAAAATCCAGGAACTGCCGCCCCGATGTGCGCTGGCGGGCCAGCAACTGCAGATGCTGCCGTTCGAGAAGCATCATTTCCAGATGGAGACAATCGTCCGTGACGGAAGATGACCTGTCACGGCTATCTGAGCACATGCTGCCGTGTTTCTGCACCCTGCTCCGACGCCCGGCTGTAAAGTTCCTTTCGGCAGCGACGAGAAGACTCTGAAGAGCAAAATTGTTGCTCTCACCCGGTCGATCGGTATCGAGGAAAACCGTGCTTTTCGCCGACGTTTTTCCTGTTTTTCTCATGGACAGAACCCTTTCCCCGCAGTCCGGTCAGTCTGTCGGATCCGGCC